>PVJS01004441.1:13264-61380 GCA_004027185.1 Glis glis
AAAGTTGCAGAGGGCCTCACTAAGGAGAGAGAGAGAGAGAGAGAGAGAGAGAGAGAGAGAGTTGAGGCTGGCCGCGAACCCAGATCCTCCGGTCTCCGCCTCCCAAAGTACTGGGATTACAAGTGTGCACCACCACGCCCGGCTAGTGAGACCCTGTTTCAAACTAAAAAAATAAAATAGGGCTAGGGGCATATCTCAGTGACACACACACACACACACGAAGAAAAAAAAAATGGTCTTGCTAAGTTGTTGAGGCTGACTTCGAACCTGCAATCCTCCTGTCTCAGCCTCCCAAACTGAGATTATAAGCAATGGGATTACTGAAATTACAAGCATGCACCACCATGCCCAGATTCGGAATCAATACTATTAAGATGTCAATTTTTCCCAGCCTAATCTATAGATTCAATGCAATCTCAATAAAAATCCCAGCATGCTACTTTGTAAATGTTGACAAATTATAAGTTTTACATAAAAAGGTAAAGACCTACAAGAGGCAGCACAATACTAAAGAAGAACAAAGTGGAAGAACTCATCCTATGCAATCAAGATTTACTACAAAGATACAGTAATGAAAACAGTGTGGCATTGGCAATAGAATAGATACACAGATCAGAGAATGAGCCACCACATCCGGCTCAGATGACCTTTTAAAGACATCAAAAAGCATGATCCAGTCAGGTGTGGTGGCGCACGCTTGTAATCCCAGTAGTTGGGAGGCTGAGACAGGAGGATCGCAGGTTCGTGGCCAGCCTCGGCTACTTAGTGAGGCCCTCCACAACTTAGTGAGACCCTGTTTCAAAATAAAGAATAAAAATTAGGGCTGGGTGTGTAGCTTGGAGGTAGAATGCCCCTGGGTTCAATCCCCCGTTCTGCAAAAAGAAAGAAAAAAATTCATGACCCATGAAAAAATGTTAGATTTTATTAAAGTTAAAAAATTTAGCTCTAAAAACATTTAAGAAAACCAAAAAAGCCACTGACTGAAACTATAAGGAAGTAATCTTTCCTCTAAGTTACATGGTCTTTTATAGCTGTAAGATTGCTGACGGATACAGAATTTGGTACCAGGGAAGTGAGGTTGCTGCTATATCTACGTCTGACCACATAGATTGTGAGTCTTTGGAACTGGTTTGTGAGAGGAAACTGGAAGGGCCAGAGTGTGGCTAGAAAGGCGAATGGTAGAGACTGTGCTCAGATTCTGGAGGGCAAAGAGGACTCCACAGGAAAATGGAGTCGAGGCCATGTGTGTTACACTTTGGCAAAGAATTTGGCATTTTGCCCATGTCCTGAAATTCTGGGCAACGCTGAATTTAATGGACTAATAAACTGACAGGGGAAAGCTCAAAACAGCATAATATCCAACTGCATTATGGATATTGATGTCCACGTTCAGCAAACTCTACACCAAATTTCAGGAGTGGAAAGTAAAGCAGATAGAGTTTATAGATTTGCAGTTTGGCTGGAAAGGCATGTGTAAAGCTGGGGCAGAGAGAGATGATGTCATGGAAGGAAGATGGCTGAAAGGAAGGAGGAAGCGGTGGCCATGATGGAGGCGGGGCCAGAAATGACCATGGTGGAGGTGGCAGACAGACTTGGGGCCAGTGGCCGCCTGGATATAGTAGGCCCAGAGGCTGTGATTAAAAAGGCTCCAGTGGCAATCATTAAGGAAGGTGTGACTCTTTTCTTGTGGTCACCCATCTTGAAGGCCATGTAATGCTGGCTTTGCTAGGAGGAGGTGGCCATGGAGTCTTCCTTCCAGATTTCAAAGGAAAGCCTGGGAAGCCAGGCAACGTGTGGCTGGGTCAGACTCCCTGCAAGCCGGGAGTATGAAACAGTGTGAAACTTTGTGAAACAGTGTGAAGCCAAGGTTGCAAGAAAAAAAAAAAAAACACCAAGTCCTAGACTGGACCGTTTCTCCAAGGGGCCCTGGTGCTTTTTATTGGAGAATGGTAGCATAGAATGGTCCAGTCTAGGACTAGAGCAGAAAATAGACAAGACGAGCCTAGAGCATTTTGTAGTATACACACACACACGCACACACACACACACACACACACGCACACGCACACCAGAAAGTATGGAAAAGTGGGGCGAGTCACTGTAGTGGGGAAACCTCACCAGCACTCCCTGAGCCAGGCGATCAAGGTCACAGCACCAACAATGCTAAGTTCTGTTGGTAGCACGCACCCCAGAGGTGATGTGCTGAGAGCTGCGCTTCACCTCTGCGACCTTCCTCCCCAAACAACCATCCTCCGTCTGTCATGAGAAAAACTTCACGCAAATCCCTAGTGAGGGGCACTCTACAAAATATGACCTGTAACCTTCAAAACCGTCAAGGTCATCAAAAACAGGGAAAGTGTGAGAAACTGCCACAGCCAAGATGACAACTTAAATGCCATGTGTCATCCTGAATGGGATCCTGGAACAAAAAAAGACTAAGAAAATCAAAATAGTGTACCTTGAGTTCTGAAGATCAGAAGTAGTCCAACACGGATCGCCCTGAGCTAAGATTAAAGTGTTGACAGGTGCATTCGCTTTTGGAGGCTCCAGGCGCAAATCCGTTTGCTGCCTTTTCCAGCATCCATGGCCACCCACTTCTCTTGGCTCTTGCTCCATCTCTGAGGCTAGCAACACAACATCAAGCCAAGTTCCTCCCACACTAGCATCTCTCAGAGCCTCTCTCGGGATTCCCTCTTGCGATTGTAAGAAGCCTTGTGATTACACTGGGCTACCTGCACAGTCCTGTCTTAAGGTCAGTTGATTTGCAAGCTTAACTCCGCCAGCAACCTTAATTCCCCTTCCCCAGAGAACCTAGCACAGAGGTTGGAGCCGGTACTCTGCCCACTACAATAGCGTACCAGTATCAGTTCATTGATGAGAACAGATATGACATACTAATACAAGATGTCAATAGGAGAAACTGGGTGTGGGGTATACAACAATTCTTTCTGCACTTATCACAATTTTTCTGTAAATCTCACACTGTTCTAAAAAGAAAGAAATGGAAGTTTTACTTCTTAAAGTGACAAGGGCAGTCAGGCAGCTAGTGCTCACCTACAGACAAGTACAAGGCAAACCGTGCCTGCAGGGACACAAGCAGGGGACAGGAGTACTGGGGTGGAGCCACCCAGTGTCCTAGGGGCCAAACCAGAGAAGATGCAAAACAAGCAGGACAGTGACTGTTCTCAGCAGAGCTCCGAAAGACAATGAGAAAGGAAAACGCAGAAGGAAACCGTCACAAGTTTTTGTCAAATGGAGAGAAGTTCAGCATGGTAAAGAAAGCCTTGGTGGCGTACACCTGTAATCCCAGTACTTGGGAGGCTGAAACAGGAGGACCACAGGTTTGAAGCCTGCCTCAGCAACTTAAGATCCTGTTTCAAAATAAAGCTGGGCCAGGCGTGGTGGTGCACGCTTGTAATCCCAGTACTTGGGAGGCTGAGACCGGAGGATCCGGGTTCACGGCCAGCCTCAGCTACTTAGTGAGGCCCTCTGCAACTTAATGAGACCCTGTTTCAAAATAAAGAACAAAAAATAGGGCTGGGGGTGGAGCTCGGAGGTAGAAAGCCCCTGGGTTGAATCCCCAGTGCTGCAAAAGAAAAAATAAATAAAAATAAAGCCAGGTATGGTGGCACATGCCTGTAATCCCAGTACTTGGGAGGCTGAGACAGGAGGATCACAGATTCACAGCCAGCCTCAGCAATTTAGTGAGAACCTGTTTCAAAATAAAATATGAAGGGGGCTGGAGATGTAGCTCGGAGGCAGAAAGTCCCTGGGTTTAATCTCCAGTACCAAACACACATTTTTTTTTTTTTTGTGGTACCGGGGATTGAGCCCAGGGGCATTCTATCTCCGAGCTACACCCCCAGCCCTATTTTCTATTCTTTATTTTGAAACAGGGTCTCAGTAAGTTGTGGAAGGCCTAAGTAGCGGAAGGCCTCACTAAGTAGCTGAGGCTGATCATGAACCCAGATCTTCTGGTCTTAGCCTCCTAAGTACTACACCGGGCTACACACACATTTTTTTAAAAAGCCTCGAAGTGATTAGAAAATAGGGAAAGAAGTCAGCAAAGAAACATACACATCTATGCACAGAAACAAAGCAACTATATGGCCAAGTATTATCATATGGTTCCTAAAGATGGCACAGAACCCGAATCCTTTCATCCGGAAGTTGAAGGTAACTCACGTATCTTTTAGGCAATTATTTGTTAGGCTAATAAGGCATATTAAAATCTTTAAAACACTGGCGCCCTACACTTTGTGGCCATCACTCCAGTCCCCACAGCCACCTTTTTCTGGACGGTGTGAAGCAGCAGGCTCGGAGCAAGGCCACTGGACACCCCCGCCCCTGCCTCCCGCCCGCACTCTCCAGCTCTGGGCAAGAGCAGGTTAAAGACAGGGCAGGGATTATTTTTAGAAATGATCCATCATCCACAAACTACACTTCCCTGTCTATTCAGACCGACTTTTCCCTCCACAAGTCCCAACTGGCCAGCTCTGCACTGCGTCTCCAGGGACGAGCCCCTCTCCGGGCTACAGAGCAGCTCGTACATTCCGATTTCCCCTCAGAAAGCTCCATATGGCTTGTCTGGCGCTGCAGGAAAACCCTCCTGGCATCCCAGTGAGCACAACACTCCTATTTTTAGGCTCTTAGAATAACAACTCTGGCTGAGATAGATGTCGAGTGACAAATTCTATAATTAGGGCCCAAATAGGGGCTTACTAATAATTTGCGTCTAAGTGACAGGGCTGCAATCGGTTTATCCTGGCTGGGTCTGACGACTGTGGATGGTACCAGGCTTGAGAGCCACTAATGTGGGACAGACAGGGACACTCGGGGAAGCCTTCCTGTGGCCTCATGGTTTTTATAACCTCAATGCTGGGCCTTTTACCTACCATTAGCAATGGTGGCACAGTTCTCTGCTCTTCCCAGAAATAGCACCACAGCACAGCAAAACCTTTCTTTAATTTAGAAAATGGCAACACTTACTCACCACGCAAAAAGCACTTTCATGAAGGTCAGAAAACCACAAGTGTTTTTTTGGGTTGTTTTTAGGGTTTTTATTTTTTTGCCCTTGCATTAAAGAAAGCAGGTTTTGCCAGGCACAGTGGTGCGCACCTGTAATCCCAGCTACTCAGGAGGCTGAGGCAGGAGGGTCACAACTTCGAGGCCAGCCTGGGCAACTTAGTGAGACCTTGTCTCAAAAAAAAAATAATAATAAATTAAAACAAAGAGCTGGGGGTGTAGCTCAGTGGTAGAATACCCTGGATTGAATCCCTAGTACCATAAAAAGAGAAAGAAGAGGGAGACAGAGAAAGAGGGAAAAAAAACAAAGATAAAGCAGGTCTTCCTTCACTACTTTGGGCTGGGACAATCTGTCTGAATAGCCCCAGGATAAAAAATTCGGCTAGAGTGAAGGGTTCCTTGTTGTACACCAGCTGTCAAAGTGTACATCACACTCACAGGTGTGATGTGTGGGGTGCCACTGTGGGGAAACCAGTGTGGTCTAGATCTCCATCTTCCTATTAGGCCATTTGGTTCGGCTGTTGTTCACTATATCTGAGGATTAGGGAGAAAAAGCCAATCAAGAACCAGAGAGAGCAGGGCATGGTGATGCAATCTTGTAATCCCAGTACTTGGGAGGCTGAGACAGGAGGATCACAGGTTCAAGGCCAGCCTCAGCAACTTAGGAAGACCCTGTTTAAAAAAAATACAAGCCGGGCGTGGTGGCGCACACTTGTAATCCCAGAGCTTGGGAGGCTGAGACTGGAGGATCCGGGTTCGTGGCCAGCCTTAGCTACTTAGTGAGGCCCTCCGCAACTTCGTGAGACCCGGTTTCAAAATAAAGTATAAAATATAGGGCTGGGGGTGGAGCTCGGAGGTAGAACGCCCCTGGGTGCAATCCCTGGTACCGCAAAAAAAAAAAAAATACACACACATATATACATATACATATATATGGCCAGGGGTGTAGCTCAGAGGTAGAAGGCTCCTGGGTTAAACTCCTAGTACCCCCGCAAAAAAAGAACCAGAGGGGTGGGAGTGCAAGGTCCTGGCTTTGCACATATGTACAGGTGTGTGCACGCACACACACACAGAATAAAGGAAAAACCCTTTATTCATGAGAAGTCACCAATAACCAAAGAAGATCCCAAGATGCGCTTTCTACTGATTATTTGAAAGAAATGTTGGGGATATTTACATTTCCAACATGAGAGCCCTTCCTACTCCAAGTAAAATTCATCACCCCTATGACTTAACTCTGAATTTCCCCCCACATCATTGTATACAATGCAGCGTCCCTTTTGGCCTGAATCCCTTACGGTTCCCACAAATCTGCACTAAGCCAAGAGGCGACAGCGCCGTTTTCAGGGAGTGCAGCAGACCAGCGGGCAAAGCTGCCGGGTGGTCACCAAATCACACAGGAGGTGCCGGTGCCACCACCTGATGAGCTCATCTGTTATAACTACGTGGAGAACACAGCGACCATGTGTCCATCAGGGCTGATGGGTGGAGCCTGCCACACCCACAACAGGAACGCCAGGGCCGGAGGGTGCACTGCCTCCAGGGAGCAGCACTGCAGGGGCCCTGCGAGGAAGGACTCCGGCCCTGGTCCTCAAGACAGGACAGGCAAGCAACCGCATGCCACACCCCAGAAACGTGGGAATGATGACATCTGCACAATAGACCTTTGCTTTCTCAGAAAATCGAGAGGATGGCAGGCAGGGCAACACCAGCCTCCTCCAGTCAGGGGATCACACTGCCCCAGCTGATGGTCATCCTCCCACTAAAATTAGAGGACATAAATTGAAAAGGGCTCTTGACTCCATCTGAAAATTATCAGGGGTAGTTCTGAGGGAGGTTAGAAGAAATAAGAGATAGGTACGAAGGAGACATAAAAGAAAATGTAACTTTGATATGGAAGCCTGTGGCTAAATTCCCCAATACCCTGAACTCCTCAAACCAGGCCTGTCAGCCCCAAATGTCCGAGGGATTTACAAGTCTTTACTAGTTACCTGATCACTGTTTAGCCATCCCCACCCACGAATAGTCTAAACAAAAGAGGTGCCTACTGATAAAATAGTGAAGGCCCCATCAGGGCTCTGAAGAGGACTAGAACACCCTTCTACTAGATTGATGTCATCCTCACCTACCTCCTACTCGCTCCTCACAAGTCTCCTATAAAAGGAGAGCCACACCAGGCTCTTCGGTGGCGCACATCTGTAATCCCAGTACTTGGGAGGCTGAGACAGGAGGATCGAAGGTTCCAGACCAGCCTCAGCAACTTAGCGAGACCCTATTTCAAAACAAAAAACAAAAGGGCTGGGGGGTATAGCTAGGAGGTAGAATGCCTCAGCACATTCTGGGAGGTTCAATCCCCAACACACACACACACACACAAAAAAAAAAAAGAGCCATGAACCTACAAAATGCATCTCTCTGAAGGGGCTGCATTCTCCCTTGAATATGTATTTCTTGCTTTCCTAAATAAATCTGTCTCTGACTAGCTCATGCTGAAATTCTTTTCTGTCATGTAAGCCAAGGAGCCGGCTAGTCCTAAATTGCCTTCCCTTCCTCTCCCATTGGGAACGCCTTTGGACCCTTCACATAATCAACCCTCTCCTGTGACAGTTTTGCAGGATGGAAAGAATTCTGGAAATGGGAGCTGGGGGTGTAGCTCAGTGGTAGAGTGCTTCCCAAACATGCACGAGGCCCCGGGTTCCATCCCCAGTACTGCGTAACAAAACCAAAAGCCAAACAAACATGCCCAGAATTCTGGAGATATATGGTAGTTATGATTGCTTACACAATAGTGTACATATACTTAATACCATTCAACCATATATTTAAACACGGCTACAATAATCAGTTTTATGTGTACTTTACCATGATTAAAAAACAAGCTGGGCATGGTGGCACACACTTGTAATCCCAGTACTTGGGAGGCTGAGACAGGAGGATGGCAGGTTCGCGGCCAGCCTCAGCTACTTAGTAAGGCCCTCTGCAACTAAGTGAGACGCTGTTTCAAAATAAAGAATAAAAGCCAGGCGCACACTTGTAATCCTAGTACTTGGGAGGCTGAGACAGGAGGATTGCAGGTTCGCAGCCAGCTTCAGCTACTTAGTGAGGCCTCTGCAACTTAGTGAGACCCTGCTTCAATATAAAGAATAAAAAATAGGGTTGGGGGTGTAGCTCACAGGTAGAATGCCCCTGGGTTCAATCCCCAGTACCGCCAAAAAAACAGCCAGGCATGGTGGTGCACACCTGTAATCCCAGTACTTGGGAGGCTGAAACAGGAGGACAGCCTCAACAAGTAGTGAGACTCAACCTAGCGAGACCCTTTCAAAATAAAAATAAAATAGGGCTGGGGGTGTAGCTCAGAGATAGAATGCCCCTCGGTTCAATCTCCAGTGCCCCCCCAAAAAAAAACCTAATGGTCAGATTTTGCAGTTGGGCTCTAGAAGCAAATATAAAATTCTCCCTAACCCCCATTCCAAGTGAGGAATCATAAATACATCTGAGCATAAACAAGCTGAGTTCACGCTGCTCAACCCTGACATATTCCTTTAGGTGCTCTGTAAACAACCCCCGGGCAGGGCCAAGCCGTCCGATTTGCCTCAGAGTGAGTGCGGGGATCTTCTGCACTGACTCTAGCCAGGGTGACGGAATGCTCAAAACAAGCGCCTGCAAGCAGACTGCACAGAAACACCACCAGGACGGCCACTTCCGGAAGCGGCGACCGCCACGTCCTGCAACGCTCGTGGCCATGGACGAGACGCGATTCTGTGAACGCTTCCCGGTGTTAACATCCACTGGCCTGAGGTTCTCTCCTCGCATCAGGTCATTCTCGTCTGTAAACACAGGCCACGGGCATAGTGGGAGAAGGAAAAATGAAGACTTAAAGAACTTGGCTTTAAGATCTGATTGTCTTCAAACGAAATGGCAGCTGCCAGAGGCATCGGGACAGACAGACATGTACCTGCTCCACCTCCACCGCAGGCCCAGGACGACCCAGGATTGTCCCCAGCTCTTCCCTGGACACTGCTGTGCCATTCCTGGCTCCTCCCAAAGGCCATGAGAGGACCCCGCTGTTCTAGGTGTCGGCAACTCCTGGTAGTGATCATTCTGTCCCCTGCCATTCACGCAGGCTCTTCCAGATACCTCGCTGCCTCCTGTTTTAATCCCTAACTTTCAGCCTTTGGGGACCAGAAACCCCTAATCAACAAAGACTAGAATCTTCCCCTAATCCACGAACCCTAGACAAAAAAAAAAAGGTATCATGACCCCCACGGTGCTAGCAAATATAGTAAGGCAATCAGTATTCTCTTTCCAGTTTCTGCTACTTTTCTGATTTCTTTGTTGGGACAGTACCTGCCTTGGGTCAAGTATGTTAACAACCCAGTGAACTCTACCCTGTGCAGAAGATTGTTACAAGCCGACTTCTGCTTGCATCTGAATAATTTATCACTTTTTTTTTTTGCGGTACCAGGGATTGAACGCAGGGGCGTTCTACCTCTGCGCTACGCCCCCCGCCCTATTTTTTATACTTTATTTTGAAACCGGGTCTCACAAAGTTGCAGAGGGCCTCACTAAGGAGAGAGAGAGAGAGAGAGAGAGAGAAACAGGGAGAGAGCGAGAGAGCTGAGGCTGGCCGCGAACCCGGATCCTCCGGTCTCCGCCTCCCAAAGTACTGGGATTACAAGCGTGCGCCACCACGCCCGGCTTAATTTATCACTTTTGACGTCTCGGTTTAACCAACCCAACAGGTATTACCCCTACCCCCCCCATCGCAAAGAGAACCAGTTATAAGGAATATTTTAGTCCATGCCTGTAATCAACAAAGACTAGTACTTGGGAGGCTCAGACAGGAGGATCACAGGTTCGTGGCCAGCCTCAGCAACTTAGCGAGGCCCTTAGCAACTTAGATGAGATTGTTTCAAAATAAAAAGTAAAACAGGGCTGGGGGTATAGCTCAGAGGCAAAACATTCCTGGGCTCAATCCTCAGTACCATAAATAATAATAATAATAATAATATCTTTCTCAAAACCTTTCCCTAATAAGGTTGTTTCAATTTGTCCCCTTAAAAGTGATTTTATTCTCGATTATAAGGTTAATTCATTTTATTGTAGAAATTCTAGAAAATATATAAAAGCACAAGAAAGAAAGTTCAGCTTGTTTCACATCTTGCCACTTAGCAGTAAGCATTTGGTGCACGTGCCTCAGGCCTCATTTTTTTTTTTTTTTTTTGCGGTACCAGGGATTGAACCCAGGGGCGTTCTACCTCCAAGCTACACCCCCAGCCCTATTTTTTATCCTTTATTTTGAAACCAGGTCTCACGAAGTTGTGGAGGGCCTAAGTGGCTGAGGCTGGCCTCGAACCCATATCCTCCGGTCTCCGCCTCCCAAGTACTGGGATTACAAGCATGTGCCACCACGCCCGGCCCTCAGGCTTCATTTCTAACCAGCCCCATTTAGATTAGTCAATTCCCCCGCAGGAGATATCGAGGACTGGAAATTCACACACACACACACACACACACACACACACGATTGAACATGAAACACAAAGGCTTATTTCATGCTCAGAGTTACAGAAAGGCTGTTAAACTTGTTCAGCAAGACTCACAGCACGCGGCACACAAGCCGGCCTGCCAGCCACATTTCATCACAAACGCAGCCTGCTGCATCGTATGCTGTTAGAGCCACCTCCACCTTGCAAGCCACACTCTCAATTAATGGTCCTGTACATAGCGGAAGGCAGGAAATGGAGCTTGGAGGCAGGCAATATCAGAAAAATAAGTAAGGCAACACCGCCTCCTTCGCAAACTGGGAATCAATACGAAAGCCAAAAGGGTCAGCGAACAAAGACACTGCCGTAGGCTCAAGTTCAAAATGAGAGTGCGCCCCAGTGGGAGATTCTGGCTCTTCACAGGGAAAGAGCTCTACCCAAGAGCCTGTAAAACCGCAAACAGATCTCAAAAAGGAAGGAGACTGCCAATTCCGTCAGGCTTACCAAGCTATATGCATTTCAAGACAGTAACTCGAGTTTTTTAAAACAAGTATCTACTGAACGTAGGTGCCAGACACACTTTGATTGATTAGTTCTCCCCCAGAGAGAAGGTGCTAACTGCAGCCAGAGAGGCCACAGCAGGTAACATTAGTTCAGAACAGGTACGGCTGTAACAAAAGACATCAAAGCTCAGCACACCAGCGTTTGGCACTATTATGTACAATAACCTGCACGACAAAGCCCATACTCTCTTCAGACTTCCATGGCAACATTTGTCTTTGATAACAGAGTGCTTTCAGGCTTCGAATTCTATCTAATTTGCTACAGCTAAACATTAGATGCTTACAACCTACAGGAGTTTGAGTGCGTGAATCAGGGGATAGATACAGGGGTAAAGGCTACGATGCTTTATCTGCGCTCTACACCTGGCATACCTGGCTCTTAATGTGCCCTCAATAAATATTTGTCTAATGAACCCTTTGAATAGGATAAATTCAAAGAACCGGGTGCTTTGAGCTCACTGGAAGGAAACTGTTTCCATATGCTAAGTAGCTGGCGTTTTGTTCACTGTATCTGATCTTGAAATCCGATTACTCAAAGCCTGCCATCTGTCACTCTCTTTCAGGGACTTGCAACATAGCAACAGTTCCATGGCTGTGACTGTACCCCACTAATCTAATCTTAGACCTTGGTAGAAGATACATGTTTTGGTAACTAAATTTATCACAAGGATTAAATAGTTTAAAAAAAATACAGTGGTCTCTGCAGGTAAAAAAAAAAAAAAAATATATATATATATATATATATATATATATATATGTATGTATGTATTCTGAGATGAGACTTTTCTGTAGTTATACAGATGAAAATTTAACCATGAATTCCAGAAAGCAGGAAAAGTAAGAGCAGGGCAAGCTGGAGGTAAGAACATTCTATCTCCCTCAGTAAAGGGCTTCCTCCCACTGGGAATAAGGATGCAGGTGTGAACCCATCACCCTGGGCTGTGTGCCCTCACGGCCAGGTTACCACAGATCTGCTCTGCAAAATGCTGCCAACTGGGGCTTCCCACAACCCGTCACCTTCTTCAGATCCAACAAGGTCGTGAAGCAGGGCTCAGCCACAGGGGGTCCTGACAGGTTCAAGACAGTCAAGTAAGAAAAGGAGAGAGGACAGAGACAGCCCTAAGGCCTTCATACTCCACAGGGACAATGGCTACCGAACCTGCCTTTAGGAAATCTATCCTTCTTGACCCCCAAGATGCATTTATGCCAACATCTATGGGCAGAGAACATGTGGCCAAAAGCAAATTTGGAGCCAGTAATTTGGGGGGGATCAAATTAAAATTTAATAAGATAAGTAGAGGCAGCTCAGCAGGGGTAATTTATTTCCTCAGACTCATGGACGTCTCATTATTACAAGGAGTCTTCTGCTGGGAATTCTCATCTTGAGATCTGATTATTCAAAGCTGCCCATTTAGGAAGGGTTACTGCTGCCTTCTAGATTCCAAAGCCCCGAGATAGGTTGGGGCCCAGTGCTCATCTGCAGAGTGTTCCGACATTCATCTAGCGGACATAAGCACAGCGATAGTGCCGGGGCCATCACAACCCCTGCCCTGCCCACTGCATGACCTGGCTCTTACATTCAGAGATGAATGTGCTGGAGGGGCCGGACACCAGAACAAACCAGCACACGTCCTTGCCAGGTAAGACTGACAACATAAAAGGATTCCAAGAGACAAGTGATATTCAGTAGGGTGTTGAGCAACCAAGGTCAAAAAAGCTTCTCTTTATCCCATTAAACAAAAGTGTAAATTGTTAGAGCAGTAAGAATGGAAATCTAGAGCCGGGCACGGCAGCACATGCCTGCAATCCCAGTACTTGGGAGGCTGAAAGAGGAGGATCACAGGTTCAAGGCCAGCCATAGCAACTTAGCAAGAGCCTATTTCAAGACAAAAAAAAAAAAAAAAGGGATGGGGTGTAGCTCGGAAGTAGAATGCCCCTGGGTTCAATCCCCAGCACGAGAAAGAAAAACCTTCAATCTCACCTCAACAGATCAAACCTCACATCTCCATGTTTCCTACTGGTAACATGGTGATATTTGTTTCATCAGGAAAGGCAAACAGGCAGGAAAATATGGTCTTAGCATCTGCCTGGTTTCTTACAGTTGGATTATGTCCCCAGTGCCCTGAGAACAGCCAGAAGACATGGACGCCATTGCTCAGGAAGCCCTAAAAGAACCCACAGCTGGTCTCAACTAGGGAAGCTGAATGCTGCTCTAGAGTCACAAAGTCCTGGGTTCAAATCCTGCCTCTGTCCATTGTTAGCTGTATGGCTGGGATAAGCATCTCAGTTTCCTTGTGCGGCCAACAGGCATAATGCTCATCACAGGGTCTGTTTATAGATTAAATATGCACAAAGCCCCTGACCCACTCACCTGTTACGGGTTAAATTGCATGTCCCCCAAAGAAAGTATGTTGAAGCCCTAGCTCCTGACACCCCTGAATATGAATTTAAAAATAGGGTCACTGCCAGGCACGGTGGTACACACCGACAGTCCCAGACACTCGGGAGAATCATTTGAGCCCAAGAGTTCAAGACCAGCCTGGGCAACAGAGCAAGACCCTATCCCTAAGTTACATAAATAGGGTTACTGCCAATATAAAGTTGTTCACATTAGGAGAAATAAAATGATGTTAAGTTGATAACATATTGGGACAGGGTATACCCTTAATCCAATGTGACTGGTGTCTTCGTGAGAAGATGGCTACATGAAGACAGACATACAAGGAAAGCAGAAACCGGAGCTCTACAGCGGCAAGCAGCCCCAAAGATTGTCAGCGACCACCAGAGGCTGGGAAGAAGCAAGGGAGAATCCCCCTATGGGTTTCAGAAGAACATGACCCTGCTAACACCTAGTTTGGAACTTGTATACCCAGAACTGTTGTTCTGTGTTTCACTAGTTTGTGGTCTTTTGTAGCCCTCAAACTAATAAACTGCCCAGCTTAGGGACTGGCTGCTGCCACCCAGTGAGTGTAAAATGCACAAGGAGATGGCTCCCCAAACTTCCCACAATAGACTGAACACTGTACCCAGCCGATCTTTCCAGATCCAAACTGGATTCCCTATCAATTTCTATTCACTAGCTATTAACATTTTACTAATTTTACTATTGCCCTAATTTTACTATTGCTACTAATTTTACCTATTGCCCTCACTCATCAATAACCTAAGCATAGCAAAGGGTAAATTCAGGGAGAAGGCACTCATACATTCAAAGACTATGTTAGGCCAGGCATGGTGGCATACATCTGTAATCGCAATACTTGGGAGGCTGAGACAGGAGGATTGCAGGTTCGAGGTCAGCCTCAGCAACTGAGACCCTGCCTCAAAGAAAAAAAGGGATGGGGGTATAGCTCAGAGGCAGAATGCCCCTAAATTCAATCCCCAATGCAAAAAAAGGGAGAAAAAAGATTTAGTTGTCTAGGTGACAAAAAAGGAAAAAAGTTAACCTTTAGAAAGGGTGAATTCCTAGGATTTGGGTGGGGATGGGGAGACCCTGGTTTTCACAGAGAAGCTGGAAAGTCAGCTCTTGATAACTTCCTCTTCATGCACATGAACACAATACTGACTGGCTGCAGTTCCTGAAACAGCCAGTGCCTCTTATCACATCCATCTCCCACCAGTCATGGACTGGTGAGGACTGGGCTCACTTCAACTGGCTGAGGTTCTCACTGCTGCCTGGCAAGACGCCAGGCCCCCCAGCACCCCATCCCTCGGGCCTCAGGTCCTCCCCGCGTGCTGGGGCCTGGCCTCAGCCCTGCCAAGGCTCCTCAGGTGGCCCTCACAGGCAGAGAGCAGAGAACCACTGCCTGTGCAAGTCTCCCAGGCAGCCGTTGTGCAGAAACCTCCAAGACCTCCAGCGCACCACGCACACGCCACGGGAAGGCCCCTGCAGCTGGGGAACAAGGACAGTGCAGTAGAAACTGTGCTGGGGACAGAGACTTCAGAGTCACCTGGTGCCCACCCCCCACACACTAATTCAGAAGCCAGCGCCCCCTTCTCCACCTGTCGCCCATCCCACCTCCTCTGCTCCCTTCCACCAGGTTCAAAGAAGACTAGAGCCTCTGTCCCCTCCCCTGCATTAATCCAGCTACATTAATGACTCGGGGGCTCTCCTCTTGGGGCAGGGCTTCTGTCTCAGGCTGCAGTGCAGGGGCTGAGGCTCCACCCTACAGACTACATGACAGTCTGGGTGCTGCCTGGGCTCTCCCACAACCACTGTTCTAGAAGCTTCTGCTCCCTCACTCCTAAGGCTCTTGACCCTTCTTGCACCACTATTGTTTCTCCAGTTACTCTCACTTCGAGAGTTAGAGAAAGGTGGGATGCATCTGCCACTCCTACATCTTTATTACTGCATCTGGCCTCCATCCCTATTTTATCTGCAAAAGGAAAATGATAATCCTTCTTGCCAGTCATGGTAAGGACCAGGCAAAACATGATGAACATGAAGATGCCCCTTCTCCACAGAGCAGGGAGAAAGCCAAGTGAGCTAGAGATGTGTGTGGAACCAGCCTCCCTTGTGCCAGTTCAGAGAGGATCCCCAACTCCTGCCAGTGCCAAGGGGTGGCTAGAATCAGGTCTGTCATCTGAAGGCCAGGCCAGGACCGAAGGCGGTATGAAGACCCCCTCATCTGCCCATCCACTGCACAACAGAGGGGCACACGGTCCTGCCCCAATCCTCGGTTGCTGCTCCCAACTCAAACCTTCTCCACACGCTCGGCCTTCCTGGGTCCTGATGGGCAACTTCTCACACAGCCGAGGATGAGCTGTGGGTTGCTCCATGCAACTCTCAACCCTGGCTGGACACTGGAACCCTGTGGGAGCTTTGGAATTCCTGAGGCCAGAGGCTAGTGGTCGGGGTGTGGCTGAGACAGCTCCTGGCGGCTCTCCAGGCTCGGGCCTGAACAGCAGAGGCCGAGAACCACTGGGTCTGTCCTGGTATGTTGCACAACCAAGTCAGGAGCCTTTGTGATCAGATGGAGCTGTCTGCTGAGTCTACTTAGGAGAACATAAAGTACAGGTAAGAATAAGTCAGCCTACATTTAGGAAGAAACTATCTGACAGCCTCATTAGTAAAATAACTAATGCAAAAAGACAGGCCTACGCAAGAATGCGAATATCAGGGCAGACAGACCTGCAGCAGAGACACTAGACAAGAAGGTGCGTCTCAGGGAAGCTCCGAGCAGACCCAAGGACCCCCAGGCAGGCGACTCTGTCCGGCCCTCGCTTCAGCTTGCTTGAGGCCACCGGCCAGGGCTCAGGCTGAGCGCACACGGCCTATAGGAAGGGGGTGCTCAGAGGGCGTGCGCGTCCACCTGCAGGCTCACACCTCAAAGCACGTCTGAACCAGGCAATTACACCTTAGAGCTCAAAAGCTTGCACCTATTATTAGAGCTAAGTGTTCAGCAATCATTTGGAGGATTTTTCAATTTCCCTCTATTTCCTTATTCTCCTTAGCACTTTTTTTTGGCGGTACCGGGGATTGAACCCAGGGGCATTCTTCCTCTGAGCTCCACCCCCAGCCCTATTTTTTGTTCTTTAGTTTGAAACAGGGTCTCACTAAGTTGCGGAGGGCCTCACTAAGTAGCTGAGGCTGGCCGCGAACCGGGATCCTCCTGTCTCAGCCTCCCAAGTACTGGGATTACAAGCGTGCGCCACCATGCCTGGCCTCCTTAGCACTTTTGAAATGTCGAACACATGTTACACGATGACATCAACTAGCCCTAACCAAACAGATCTGGCAAGGACAAACCTCCATCTTTCCTCATGGAATTTATTAAAGCTTTTCTTATCAGAGAAAAAAAAGAATGCCAAAGGACTTTATGAGCATTCTCTTCTATCCTTATCAGCTGTGCCCACCTGAACACAAGTCGTTTCAGCCCCACGCCATCACCAGCTAAGATGATCATATACAGCATACCCAGCACACCCACAGCTCCTCCCACACACTGCCCCTATTTATACCTCCTGGAAGTGGGCGTGGCCCTAGCTCAAGGCTCAGAGAGGTTCTGCTGCCATGCCAGGTCACACAGCAGGAGTGTGGGAGGGGCTGACATGTCCTCCGTAATTGTCCCCAAAACAGCCTCCAATACAACACTCAGACTGGTAGCCAGAGCCTCTGAGGGACACCTGAGCAGCAACACAGGCCCTCTTAGGGACTCAGACAAGAGCCCTGGCAGGAGGAGGGTGGGGGCTACTGGGTAAGTACTAGCCACCCTGGGGCAACGACTACACTAGGGTCAGAAAGGCTTCCTCGGAGAGCGTCCATGCTCCTCAGTCCCACACCGTACAGCTGGGAAAGCACCTATAAAGATGGGAACCCTGAGCCAGGCATGATGTAATCCCAGTACTTGGGAGGCTGAGGCAGGAGGACCGGAGGTTTGAGACCAGTCTCAACAACTAAAGGAGACTGTTTCAAAATAAAACAGGGGAAGTAGCTTGGGGAAGTAGCTTGGAGGTAGAATGCTCCTAGGTTCAATCCCCAGCACAAAGGGGTGGGGGGACTTTGCAAGACATTTTTCTTTTGCACTTCCCCAGTTTTCTGAAATTGGCATTTTTATAAAATTATGCAAGAATGCATCATGACATTTGTGTTCTAATTTAAAGAAGTACATCACAATCGAAAATAGTCTTAATACTATATTATTTTGTTACATTTCACTTCACTCTCAAGGATAGCCAACCCTTAGGATAGATTGCTTCCATAAATACTGTACATGTAACCAAAATAAACTTTGGTGGGGTACTGTGGTTTGAACCCAGAGACATTCTATCTCTAAGCCACACCCCCAACCTTTTATTTTTTAAAATAGGATCCTGCTAAGATGTGATGCTGGTCACGAACCTGTGATCCTCTTATCTCAGCCTCCCAAGTACTGGGATACAGGGATGTCACCATGCCCAGCAGTCCCCCCCCCCACCCCCGCCAAATTATTTGTGTGGGGGGAGGTAGTGGGGATTAGACCCAGCGATTTTGTATCCCAGCAGCTCTATTTTTGTTGTTACTGGGGATTGAACCCAGGGGCATTCTACCTCTGAGCTATATCCCCAGCCCTATTTATTTTGAAACAGGAACCTGCAATCCTCCTGACTCAGCCTCCCAAGTACTGGGATTACAAGCATGTGGTACCACACCTGGCTTATTTTTTATTTTGAAACAGTCTAAATTGCTGAGGGCCTAAATTGCCAAGGCTGGCCTTGAACCTGCAATCCTCCTGTCTCAGCCTCCCGACTACTGGGATTACCCACATTTGCCACCATGCCCAGCAGTCCCTCCAAATTTTGAGGATCAGTCCACTTGTGCTTCTCATTAGGGTGCAGTTTGCAAAACGCACCCACAAGCCCATCACAGCAGTGCCAAGCATTGGTCAAGGTATAAAATGTGTTTTGCTATAGCAGGAATATATACTTGTATGGTGGTATGGACCAAACAAAACATGAGGCCCAGCAGGTGACGCAGCCAGACACAGGTGTGCAAACTGCGAGGGGAAAGACAGTGTCTCACAGCCAGGCAGTGTGCCCCTCCCGGTCAAGGCCTTGTGGAAACAAAAGAATCCAGACAACAGAAGATGCAGACCAGGAAAGCCGTGAGACTGCAGCACTGTGGGAGGGGTGGAGCTTTAACTGATGCTGATATGCTTAGTGACAACGTAGCAGTATCAGAGAAGGCCTTGGCAAAGAGACTGCCACTTTTTTTTTTTTTTGTTTTCGGTATGGGAGATTGAACCCAGGGGCATTTTACCTCTGAGCCACACCCCTGGCCCTATTTTTTATACTTTATTTTGAAACTGGGTCTCACGAAGTTGCGGAGGGCCTTACTAAGTAGCTGAGGCTGGCCACGAACCCGGATCCTCCAGTCTCCGCCTCTCAAGTACTGGGATTACAAGTGTGCACCACCACGCCCAGCTGAGACTGCCACTTTTCTAGAGGTGGCTTCAAGCACGCTCCACACTGGTGACACCCCAACCCTCAGCCTCCCCCACGACAATCTGTGAGGACCATGTTTGAGTGTTGTCATCCTGCGAGCGATTCTGACCACTACTGGCTGAGAGAGAACACTTTACCCGGGTGCCCTTCAGAACACAGTGCCAGCCACCTTCAAGACCGCAGGTCCACCTTAGACAGCTGGCTGTTCGGATTCAGCAAGGTGCCCAGAGTAAGAACCAAAGCCTTAAGCCTCTGTGGCCAAAGAACACCCCCTCCCCATGCCACTGGCTACAACTCCAGCACCTTCCGATGACACAGGCCGCCAGAAACAGGAGAGGAGAGACAGGGGAGTCATACTCTCCAACAACAGAAAAATAACTCTGTGTGTGTGTGTGTGTGTGTGTGTGTGTGTGTGTGTGTGTTTCAGGATTGAACCCAGGGACATTATACCTCGGAACTACACCCCCAGTCCTATTTTATTTCTCATTTTGAAGCAGGGCCTCGCTAAGTTGCTGAGGCTGGTTTTGAACCTGTGATCCCCCTATCTCAGCCTCCTAAGCACTAGGATTATCAATGTACACTACCATGCTCAGCTCCGTTTCCTTTCTTCACACGTATGTCTATGCAAGTGTTTTCATCATTACATAAATACAGCATATTAAGGTGCAACGTGTCTAAGACAAGTTCACTCGTAATCTCATGGCTCTATAGGAAATGCTTTCCAATATCCTAAAAAAAATCCTAAGATTTCTAGAGTCCTTTAAGGGTTGTTTCCAGGCTAACCAAGAGGAAAACCATATTTCTATTCCCCAAGTCTCCCAAAACACTAAAATACAACTCTTCAAATGTAAGGGAAAAGTTTGTGTTAATTCAGTATATAATTAGTTGGCTGATGCGAGTGAAGAGATTCGGCAAGATTTTTAGATAAACCCACAGCTGATATAAGGTTTAGGGTTGTACCCTGACAACAGGGGACATGATCACAGTAGCCCCACCATCAGCCAAGCGTGAAACCAGGCCCATCGTGACTGTCTTTCCCCCCAACTTTGAGGACATAATCCCCATTTGATACACAGCCTGGAGTACCAGCTTCCAGGAGAACTTGGTCATGACTTAGAAGCCGTGGGAAAAACACTACAAGTAGAGTCATATAGGGGTCAAGAAGGCTGGGACCCTTTTCCCACGACACGGTAGGGCTTCCCACCGCTTCAGGAAGGAAGCCAGATGCTCGTCTGGAGAGCCAGAGCCCTCAGCTGTCAAGAGCCTCAGAACTGATCTCCAGTACCAAACGGCCTCACAAACACCGAGCTCCCCCGGGCTCACGACATCGTGTGCAAATCCATTTCCTCTGAGCAGATATTTTTATGCTTGTTGGAAAAAGCAAGCAGTCTCCCGTGACAAATGCGCTCATCATCCAAACAAGCCAGCAGCCTTCCGGCCACTCCTCGGGCCAGCAAGTGCAACCCAGCCAGAGTGGGGCGCCAGGGCCAGAGTTCAGAGTCCAACAACTCGACCCACATGCTGGAGCCCGCTGTTCACAGCCACTCCCTTCCAAGAGGGGACAAGATGAGCCGTAGAAGAAAAACCGTAGGAATCATTTCCTATGACCTGTGTGCCATTCTGCATATCATCCTGACAGATTTCTGAAACCCTTGCAGAATCCAGGACTTGAGAAAATATACAGAGACATTCACAGGTACACAAACACACACACACACACAAAGCTTTTCAGGAGTTTTATTTGCACAGACTATGATACAGTCTCATCTGTTAGAATGCCACTGTGTGTGTGTTGTACCGGGGATTGAACCAGGGGCATTCTGCCTCTGGGCTACACCCCACCCTTTTTTTATTTTGAAACAGGGTCTCACCAAGTTGCTAAGGACCTCGCTAAGTTGCTGAGGCTGGCCGCAAACCTGGGGTCCTCCTGTCTCAGCCTCCCAAGTACTGGGATTACAGGTGTGCGCCACCACGCCCGGCTAGAATGTCACTTTGTGTGCGCGTGTGGTACTGGGGATTGAACCCAGGGGCATTCTACCTCCAAGCTATACCCTCAGCCCTGTTTTATTCTTTATTTTGAAACAGGGTCTCACTGGCTTGCGCAAGGCTTCACAAGTTGCTAAGGCTGGCCGCGATCCTGCAATCCCTCCTGTCCTAGCCTCCCAAGTACTGGGATTACAAGTGTGCACCACCACACCCAGCTTCGTTTATTTCTAAATCCTTCTTTCTGTTGCAAAGAAAGTCCTGGGTCAGCCTCATAACCAGTGATCCTCTACAAAAAGCAACCCCAAAACCACAAGCCCACAAGATCAGAAATAACATATGTTAGGCAACATTTCCTGCCATTTATACTTTACAATGGTGTGAAATAGCTTGCAGAAATAAGGTGTGTAAGCTCTGTGGTATGGTAGTAATATGGAGGGATAGCTTGGAGGGTTAGCAGGATCTAAACGCACTGTTGAAAAGCTGTCACTGTTCAAGCTGGGCATGGTGGCACATGACTGTAATCCCAGTATTTGGGAGGCTGTGATAGGAGGATCTCGGGGCCAAGGCCAGTCTCAGAAACTTAGCGAGGCCCTCAGCAACACAGCAAGACCCTGATTCGAAATAAAAAAATAATAAAAAGGGCTGGGGGTAGCCAGCCCTTTTTATTACGGTGGTGCACACCTGTAATCCCAGTACTTAGGAGGCTAAAACAGGAGGATTGCTAATTCAAGACTAGCCTCAGCAACATAGTGAGATCCTGTTTCAAAATTTAAAAAAAAAAAATAGGACTGGGGTATATCTCAGCAATAGACTGCCCCTGGGTTCAGTCCCCAGTACCACAAAACACACACACACACACACACACACACACAGACTGGGTGTGTAGCTCAGAGATAGAATGCCCCTGGGTTCAATCCCCAGCACTAAAAACAAAAACAGGAATATTAAAAGAAAAAGGCATTACAAGTTGGAGAAAACAAAAATCAATAGCTAAATACAGACAGACAAGGTCTTTTAGTGTATGTGTGGTACTGGGGATTGAACCCAGGGGCATTCTACCTCCGAGCTACACCCCCAGCCCTATTTTTTTTTTTTTTTGAAACAGGGTCTTACTAGGTTGATGAGTCACTACTTGCCGAGGCCGTCCTCCAACCTGTGATCCTCCCATCTCAGCCTCCCAAGTACTGGGATTACAGGCTTGCGCCACCACGCAGGGCTCAAGGTCAACTTTGAGTGAGGCTAAGTCCTGAGGTAGGCAAAGCAAGAGTTCCCCTCTTCAATTGAGTAAGCAGAAGTGTTCACACAGCCCCGTCCCATCTTCCTCCCTTGCTGGGTGTAGATGGTCCCAGAGACACAAGGACTTGGAATTCTGGCCCACACACAGACTTGGCACCAAGCTAGTCACAGGAAATTCTGGCCCTGATCTTAGAACATCAGATATCCCATATCTGAACTGTTCAGCCTCTCAGTTCACTTCAGACATCACTGAGGAGAGGCACCTGCCACCTGTAGACAGCGGAACAGAGTTGACAGAAAACAAAGTACTTTCATGGAGCAGACAGGGCACAAATGTAAGCTTTGGAGCTGTGACCTGTTACAGCCAGAGGATGAGAAAGTCCAGCCTCACATGAGAGGTGAGGGATGACTCAGGGGAGCTGGGTGGGGACACAAGGGATCACAGAGCACTGGGAGCTCACGGCGCATGTGGGGCTGGAACCAGCTCCTGTGTTCTACCCACGGTCTTCCCGCTGCGACCGTTTCTCCCCTCAGACATTGAGGACAGAAGTCAGCCCTGGACACAGGGTTTACACAATAAGTTTACATTTTTTGAGGACCACATAGCTTCCAACTATTCCATAATAAACAGGGAAAGACAGATAATAAACAGAGGCTGCTGGGCCGTGCCCAGGTAGTTCCGGGCCATTTTTCTTATCACTCATAACATTCTTACTACATTTGTTTAGTTTCACCAAAGAGAAAACCAAGGCCAAAGGTCATCCAGGTAACAGATTTCCTTCCTACCACCGGATTGTCCTATTTTACTTAACACTCATGTTAAATGCAGATGTAACTGAGAACACATTAGAAAGATCCTGTAATCCCAGTACTTAGAAAGCTGAGACAGGAGGATCTCAGGTTCACAGCCAGCCTCAGCTACTTAGTGAGACCCTGTTTCAAACTGAAAGAATAAAATGGGGCTGGGGGTGTAGCTCAGAGGTAGAACGCCCCTGGGTACAATCCCTCAATACCACAAAATAAAAAGATCCTCCAAAGCCAAACTAACTTTAATTATCCCCCCCAATCTAAGTTATGAAAAACTAAACTATATGAAATCCAGAAGACAATAGTAAACCTGACAGCCGGGCGTGGTGTCGCACGCTTGTAATCCCAGTACTTGGGAGGCTGAGACGGGAGGATCGCAGGTTCAAAGCCAGCCTTGGCAACTTAGCAAGGCTCTCAGAACCCTAGTGAGGCCTTGTTTCCAAATAAAGAAATAAAATCAGGCTGGGGCGTAGCTTGGAGGTAGAATGCCTCTGGGTTCAATCCCCAGTACCACAAAAAAAAAAAAAAGAAGCCTGAACAGCTATTTGTTCACCATGTTAATAGAAGCATTTGTAAAGCCAAAAGGTGAAAGTAACTCAAGGGTCCCTCGATGGATAAACAAAATGTGGTATGTATGCACAATGGATTATTCGGCCTTCAACAATATACCTTGAAAATTGTGAAAACGTTATGGCAAGTGAAAAAAGACAAGAAGAAATACTATGATTCCACTTGGGTGGAAGAACCTCAAGTCCCCAAGTTCATGAAGACAAAGTGGAAGGGTAGTGGCCTGGGGCAAGGGAAGTCATTTAATGCTTCCAGAGCTGCAGCTGGGAAGACAGGTCTGAAGACAGATGGTGGTGATGGCTGCACAATGTTATGATTGTACTTGTTCCTCTGGACTTGTGCACTTAAATAGTGATAAAATATTACAAAAATATTGTGATAAGATATATTCAGTGTATCTGTTACTTCAACTGTTAAACACACACACGTCTCAGGTCAACCCAGACAAGTCCAGTGAGAGGTGCTGCGGGATCCACGCTGGGCTGGGGAGAGGCGGGCATGGGAACCCATCTCCCTTTCTCTTGCTAGAAAGGGCAACCTCAGGTAAGTGACAACCGCATGAGACCATCTCTGCCTCCCACTTGTCACCGAGGCTCTTCAAGTCCCAATTTCCTTATCTATGTAAGGAACGGCGATGGCCTGGTGGTGTCCAAACCCCCAGTTCCAAAGAGCACCCCCTGTGGCCCAGGAGGGGTGGAGGTGCAGCCACCAAGAGCCCTAGCAATGAGCCGGGTGCCACCCTCGTGACCAGGAACCTGGAACCCACAGCTGCTGGGGTTATTTTTAAATATGAAAATGAGTCCACTTCATTCCACTCTCCTTTGGAAGGCTGCTGGGCTGCTGCACAAAAGCAACCTAGAGCCGGGCGCCATGGTGCACGCCTGTAATCCCAGTACTTGGGAAGCTGAGACAGGAGGATCACAGGTTCAAGGCCAGCCTCAGCAACTTGAGAGACTATTTCAAAATTTCAAAAAGGGCTGGGAGTGTAGCTCTTTGAATCTCTCTGGGTTCAATCCAAGGAGGAGGAGGAGGAGGAGGAGGAAGAAGAGCCAACACCATACCAAAGTCTCTCAGGATTTGGAGGGGTGGACAAGATACCGATATACACACACAGTACACCACCCTGCAGGACCAAGAAACCTCCGCTTTCTAAAAACCAAGTTACAAAACTTGTTTCAACAAGAAAAAGCAGGAACCTCGGGAACCTGTTAGCTTCAAACTCAAACCTATTTTTCTTATATAAATTTCCTAAATAAAATATTTTAACACGGTTGAAAGTAGAGTTTATATTTTGTTAATAGACTAAAAAAATACCCCAAAGTGGATGAGTGCTTCCAGGTTCACACTTTTATTTTACTTGTTTGGAAGAAATTCAAACTTAAGGAAAAGCTACAAGAATTAAAATAGGCCAGAGAACCTTCACATACCTTTGGCCAAGATTCAAATTCACCCACTTAAATTTAACCCATTCGCTGTATCATTCATTATAGTTCCTTTTCTCACTAACATGCATGCCATTTTTTTCTGATTTGAAGGGAAACCCATTCCTTCAAGTAGGAATATTTTTAAACATCAGTCAGCAATTTCAGTCAAGTTCACGCATGCCATACAGTCATCCACCTTTCACATTGGCAGGTGACCTGCCTTTTATAATGTTTCCCCTAGTACAGAATCCATTCTAGGGCTGGGTACTACCTACAGTTATGTCTCCAGTCTCCTCTAGTAGGAAACATTTCTGTAGCCTCTTTCATGGCTTTTTTTTTTTTTAACACAACAGCCTCCATTCCCCTCCCCTTTGACAGTTTGATCAACCAATTTTTAATTTTCAAAAAAATTTACCTGTGAAATATTGGTATTTTATTCAAATTCATATTCTTTTCTACAAAATTTTAGCAGACTGCTTTGTCCTTAAGATGTACACATCAAAGCCGGGCATGGTGGTGCATGCTTGTAATCCCAGTACTTGGGAGGCTGAGACAGGAGGATCACAGGTTCACAGCCAGCCTCAGCTACTTAGTGAGACCCCATTTCAAAATAAAAAATAGGGCTAGGGGTATAGCTCAGAGGTAGAATGCCCCTGGGTTCAATCCCTAGTACTGCAAAAAAAAAAAAAAAAAAAAAAAAAAAAAAGATGTATACATCAGGGCTGGGGGTTTAGCTCAGTGGTAGAGTGCTTGCCTGGGATACACTCTACATGGATTTGATTCACAACACAAATTGTAGAAAGAAATTGCAAAAATTTTTCCCCATTTCCAGGAAAATGGATGGAACTAGAGAATCTTATGCTAAGTGAGATTAGCCAGTCAGTCAACAGTTGGATGTGGAAACTAGAGATAAAATAGGAAACATACAGGAATTTAAATTGGAAAGAGACCAGTAGAATAGTAGAAGGGGATGGAGAGGGGACAAAGGACTGAGGAAGGAAATAGTTCAAATAATACTATACCAATCTAGAAAGGTATTACTACCAATTTCATTAGCATATATTGGGAGGGAGGAGGGGGAGTGGGTGAGATACAGAAGGAAATACATCAAGAGCTGTGTGAATGTACATATTAAACCTCAATGTTTATAATTACAATGTGCTAATAAATGTATAATCTTTTTCCGCTTCTGGGGATTGAACCCAGGGATATTCTACATCCAAGCTACACCCCCAGCCCTATTTTTTATTCTTTATTTTGAAACAGGGTCTCGCTAAATTGTGGAGGGCCTCACTAAGTAGCTGAGGCTGGCTGCGAACCTGTGGTCCTCATGTCTCAGCCTCCCAAGTACTGGGATTACAAGCATGCGCCACCATGCCCGGCCTATAATCTTTTTTAAAAAAGTATCTCTGAGGTTGTAATGGGAAAATTTATACAATTCTAGTTCTAAATGAAACTTTTCAGGGATACATATTGTGATAGTTAATCTAATTTGTCAACTTGACCGGATCATGACACACCCAAGATCATGTGACTTTTGGTGTGTAACAACAGATTAAACAGAAAGTCCTGCCCTAAATGTAAGCAGCAGGGTTCTGATAGGTGCAGGACTCAGGTAAAAGGAGAAAGCCGTGTAGAGGGATGCGCAACTCTTTCCGAAGAAAACGCGTCTGCTCTCATCTGAGATTGTCGGCCTCCAACTTCGCCGTTTCTCTGAAGAGCTTCTTGATCTTCTGCTCTCGTCTGAGATCGTCGGCCTCCAGCCCTTCGAACTGAAACTTCACCATCGTTTCTCCGAAGAGCTCTTAGATCGCTCCACCAGCTACTGGTTCCTCTGACTCTCCACATGCAGTCGGAACTCGGGACTACATTGTAAGCTGATCTGATAAACCCCTTTTTCCATATACTCATTCTGTGAATTCTGTTAGTCTAGTGAACCCTGACCAATACACATATATTATATATGGTGCATTAGGATGTGTTGCCAAACACTTCTGAGATTATTATCTGAGTCCATCAGCCATTCAAGCCCAAGATTCCTTCTCTTTCACACATACTTTCTAGTGACTTTTTTGGATATAAATGGATATTCGCCTATGGGGACTGCTCTCGAGTCTTAGTTAAGATTTCAGGCATCAACACAATCAAATTTTTGGCTTTGCCTATAGTAACAGTTCCTACACATTTTTAAGAAAAAGTAAATAAAGCTGGGTGTGATGTCACATGCCTATAATCCCTGTACTTGGGAGGATGAGAAAGGAGAATCACAGGTTCAAGGCCAACCTCAGCAACTCAGCAAGACCTTGTTTCAAAATAAAAAGGGCCAGGGGTGTAGGTTGGAGGTAGAATACCCTTGGGTTCAATTCCCAGTATAAAAAAGAAAAAGTAAAAGTAAATAAGATTACTACTAGATGTTTTGTTTAAAAGAAAATTCAGACGAATTAAACTTAGTAGGTTGGGCTGGAGTGTGGCTAAGGAGTATCATACTTGCTTAGGAAGGACAAGGCCCGGGGTTCAGCCCCCAGCACCACAAAATACAATTAGCAGTGTTTTCTTGAGCAAAACAAAAACAATTTGCAAATTAGGCAGCTCCCAGAACCACAGCAAGTTCTGCTAACTCCAAACATGATTTAACAGGACATAGAGAAATAGAAACCAAGGATAGAAAACCACTTGACTAGCTACTGCTCTCAACCAGTCAACTGCTCACCGCCTAGTTAATTGGCTACTGGGCCTCTGCAATCAAAGCTCAATTACTGTGATTAAACTCTACATTGGTTGGTCTGTTGGGCCCAATACAGGTGCCCAGTCTAAGTCCACAGCCTCCCACAAATGTTAAGTAAAATGGCCTTGGCGCCCATCACCCTAGGTTTCCAGTCTCGGTGCGTCATCCATAGGTGATGGTGTCCTTATGGTCACGCACTCGAGTTCTTATTCCAGCCAAAGAGACCATTCAGCAGATGGCTGCATGCAGACATGTGAGACGCAGCATTTTAGGGAGACCATCATGACTATTAGAACACCAGGACTGGAGTAGACTTCTTGGCCAAGGTCCCCTTGAACCAAACCAAAGTCCAATCATCAAAGAACAAGCCAGGCCGGGCATGGTGGCGCACGCTTGTAATCCCAGTACTTGGGAGGCTGAGACCAGAGGATCGGGGTTTGTGGCCAGTCTCAGCTACTTAGTGAGACCCTCTGCAACTTAGTGAGACCCTGTTTCAAATTAAATAAAAAATAGAGCTGGGGGTGTAGCTCGGAAGTAGAATGCCCCTGGGTTCAATCCCCAGTACCGCAAAAAATAAATAAATGAAAGAACAAGCCAGATGAGGAGTCTATCAACTTTAACCAAATAGACTATTTACTAGTTTTCTTATAACCGAGTCTCTACATTTGCACTTATCCATTTGCAACATTTATCCATTTGCAACTAGAAATATTAGCAACTACAGACTCCTCCCTGTTCAGCTACTAAGTAGTCTAGCACTCCATAACCAAGTTAAAACAGGGAGAACAAGTGTCCAGAAGGTCTATCTAGAAATCGGGTATAGACTTATCCTGCCAATTCAAAGAGGCAGGCAGAAAGCAGAAGTAATTTTTTTTTTTGGTACCAGGGACTGAACTCAGGGGCATTCTACCTCTGGGCTACACCCCCCAGCCCTATTTTTTCTTTATTTTGAAACAGGGTCTCCCTAAATTGTGGAGGGCCTCACTAAGTAGCTGAGGCTGGCCTCAAACCCCGATCCTCCAGTCTCAGCCTCCAAAGTACTGGGATTACAAGCGTGTGCCACCACACCCAGCAGGTAATTTTTTTTTTTAAAGTAGATGGGAACCTTGTTCCTACACCTTGGGGGAAAGCTCTTGTTATCTAAGATGCTTAGTCTCCAAAAGGATTCCGAAAGGGCCCCCTTAGGCTGTAAGTTGTGGACCCAAGTTCTGAGGTCCTGACACTTTACTATAGGTTAAGTGGTGAGAAAGACTTGGTACACTTCCTTCATAGTTTACCCAGTAAAGTGGGTTTCTCTGTAGCTGGAGCTCACTCCAAAAAAAAATCCCATAAGGCAAACATACTTTTGAATAGTCTTACTAATGTTATAACATGAGCTTTCCTCCTGGGAAAGCTTCTATACGACCAGAGCACACACACTATTTCAAAAGCATATTCATATCCCACTGAAGGTAGCAACAGAATGAAATCCCTGTTAGTATTCAGATGGTTTATCTGGTAGCAGAATTGCACCATTAGAAGCTTTTTGTGTATGTGTGTGGTACTGGGGATTGAACCCAGAGGCATTCTACCTCCAAGCTATACCCCCAGCCATATTTTTATTTTGAAACAGGGACTCCCTAGGTTGAGTCTTACTTGCTAAGGCTGTCCTCGAACCTGCAATCCTCTTGTCTCAGCCTTCCAAGTACTGGGATTACAAGCATGCACCACCACACCCGGCTCCATTAGAAGTTTTGATACTCTTCACAGGATTTATGGGGTTGGGAAAACATATTGGCCATAAATCATTTTAGCAATTTTAGAACCATCGAAAGACCAATACTTCCCTATAATATTTTATCCATTCTGTTATGAGTCAGTATAAAACTCTCACGAATGGAAACAAAGACTTGGGGAGACCCAGGCGGCTCTCCATGAGTCCACAATGAATTTACTTCCTTACAAGGACCAGTTTCATTTCTTCATTTCGGGTATATAGCACTATTTAGTAAGTAGGTTGTCACAGGTGGTAACTTAAGGAAATTATAAAAAATCACATATCCCAACCATTTTAGCATTGGTTTGACCCTGAAAATCTGTCAAAGCAATCTTCCGGTATTCATCAATTTCTGTTCTACCTAATATCGGATGTGCAGTCTTGTATACAGCCTCTCCCTTCGAGTTCTGGGAATTCTTACCCAGTCCAATTAAGTGATCAAAGTTTTTTTTTTTGTTTTGTTTTGCAGTACTGGGGATTGAACCCAGGGGCATTTTACCTCTGAGCTATATCCCAGTCCTTTTTATTCATTATTTTGAAAAAGGGTCCAAGTTGTGGAAGGCCTCACTACATGGCCAAGGCTGGCCACAAACCTGTGATCCTCCTGTCTCAGCTTCCCAAGTACTGGGATTACAAGCGTGCGCCACCACGTCCAGCTCAGTTATTTTTAAAAACCTGCATTTGTGAGAGTCCTTTCTATGAGTTTCTCTGAAGATGAAACACTTCAGGAGTTCATTACAATAATGATACAATTGATAAGTTTGGCTATTTGTTGCACAAAACATTTTAAGATAACTAGAATTTGGTAGTGTTTAGCAGGACTATCAGATTTCTATAATTCCTATGATTTCTCAAGCACATCCATATAAATACAGCTCAAAATACTTATCATTTATTGGATAATATTTCACATAGAATGTAATATGTCAAATAAGCCTATTTACTTTAATATGTCACTTTCAGATGTTTCAGGTCTGTTCTAGAATGCTCCAAAGTTAGCTTCAAGTCCAAGACCATCTAGAACTTGATTTTTCAGAAATCTGTTAAAAATATCAAAGATTCTATTGAGCATGGTGGTGCATGCCCATAATCCCAGAATTTATGAGGCTGAAACAGGAGGATCACAGGCTCAAAGCCAGCCTCAGCAACTTAGGGAGACCCTATTTCAAAATAAAAAATAGAATAGGGCTGGGGGTATCGCTGAGAGATAGAATGCCTGTGTGTTCGATCCCCAGTACCAAGAAAAAAAATCATGATATATATAACACATGTATTATAAAGGTTCAAAAGCTTTTGATCAAAATAAGAAAATGCCCCAGCTCTTCCATAGAGACTCAGTTTTCCAAAATAATCAAAAAATCTAATCAAGCTCTATTTCCTATTAAAAGCAGATCAACTCTCCACAAAAACCATGTTGCTTCTACTTATGCAACAAAATTCTAACCCTACAGAGTTAAACCTTGAAGCTTGAGTTACTAAAGCCATGTCTCATTCCTCACATAGGCGTTACTTCTAGTTTTATCATTAGTTAAAATTCCTAAACCGGGTGTGGTGGTGCACGCTTGTAATCCCAGTACTTGGGAGGCTGAGACAGGAGGATCGCAGGTTCATGGCCAGCCTCAGCTATGTAGTGAGGGCCTCCACAACTTAGAGACCCTGTTCCAAAATAAATAAAAACTAGGGCTGGAGGTGTAACTGGAGGTACAATGGCCCTGGGTTCAATTCCCAGTACCACAAAATTCCTAGTAACCTTACATTTCTATTGACAACCTAGGAAGCCAGCAATTTTGCACCGTTCAACATCAGCATGTTGTAGACGGGCCCCATTTCACAATCTTTAGAAAGATGCTTCCTCACGATGCAACTCTTTCATGTCTATTCACAGACCAAAATACACCTAGCTTTTCTATATTGCACAAAAAAGATGCATTAGCAGAATTTACTTACTATCAAACATTAAAGCATGAAGCCAGCGCTATGTTTGGTACTAAGTGGTAATAAAAATGGCTGATGCCAAGGAATTCAAGTAAACCATTCGTCGATTTGCAGTGACTAGACATTTTTCCTTCATTCAATCACTCATGGTTTTTGCATCTCCTTACTTATTCTATACATACGCATCTTTCCCCTAGGACTCCCATGAGGGAGGGAACTATATCTACCTTGTCATTCATCTCTGCACCTTAGAACGTGTTACACATAAATGGTCACACAGCTGTTAAATGCCTCACGTTATCAGTGTCAAACATCTTATTACTGTTTTCCAGTTAGGATACATTCGTTTTCTCACTGAACACAGTGAACAGCTGTTTTCAGAACAATCTCCAACAGCCTACCCCAATCATTAAATAGGAGCTGGGCATGGTGGTACACACCTGCAATACCACTACTTGGGAGGATGGAAGGTTCGAGGCCAGCCTCAGCAACTGAGACCGTTTCAAAATTTTAAAAATACAGTAGGCTGGGCCTGATGGTGCACTCCTGTAATCCAGTACTTGGGAGGCCAAGAAAGGAGGATTGCGGGTTTGAGGACAGCCTCAGCAAGTAGTGAGACTCAACCTAGTGAGACCCTGTTTCCCAAATAAAAAATAGGGCTGTAGGGTAGCTCGAAGGTAGAATGCCTCTGGGTTCCATCCCCAGTACCACAAAGATAATAAGGGTTGGAGATATAGCTCAGAGGTTGAATGCCCTTGGTTCAGTCCCCAATGCCAAAAGAAAAAAAGATTGGAAAAGCTCCTACTAATTAGAATCACACTGATCTTGTAATAAGTTCCAGTATTTTAATTTGTTCAAAAATGACGAACATTTCACAAATATCTACCACTCAGTTCAACATAACTCCAAAACCAGGACAAAAGACTTCCGAAAATAAGTTCATTTGTAGATTTCCATGTACTTACATTTACCAAATATGTATTTGTTCTTACATCATTAAATATGCATAAGTTCCTAGTTTTTAAGAAGTCGGTTTTAGACGGAGACAGGAGGATCGCAGGTTCAAGCCCAACCTCAACAACTTAGCAAGACCCTGTTTCAAAATAAAAGACTGGGAGTGCAGCTCCGAGGTAGCATGCCCTTGGGTTCAATCCCCAGTACCAAAAAAAAAAATTTATTTTAATTTATTGCAGTATTTGGGATTGAATCTAGGTGTACTTTACCACTGAACTATATCCCTAGCCCTTTATATTTCTATTTTCTGTAGTACGGGGAATTGAACCCAGGGGAGTTCTACCTGAGCTACACAACCCCAGCCCATTTTTTTTTTTAAATTTTGAGCCAAGATCTAAGTTGCCCAGACTGTCCTCAAACTTGCAATCCTCCTGCCTCAGCCTCCCAAACAGCTGGGATTACAAGGGTGCACCACCATGGCCAGCTACATAGTTAGCTATTGAAAGAATTCAGTAAATACCACACCAAAACATTGCTTTCCTATTTATACTGATTAAAGTCCAAGGCACTTGAAAAAAACTGCAAAATGCGAGGGCAAGCTCCCCTCCATTTATTTCAAGACAGAGCCTCCAACAGGACTCAGCTGTGGTCAGTCCTCTTACCATGTGAGCAATTTCACCACACCCTGACCTTGTTACCAACCACCCCCCATTTTCCTAAGGGCCTGCTTATCTTTCACAAACACCCCTCTGAGGACATCGCCCTCCTCCCAGGACTATTTTGCTCGCTTCAGCGAGAGGGTTGGCTCGAGATAACTGACCTTAATATTGCTCTAAATCAGATTTCAGGCCACAACACCATCACCTGCCAAAACAAAGAGACTCACAGGGAAACAATAATGGTCAGAGGTGCTTGCTGGAGCCCGCCCTTGCCTTCTTCACACCAAAGGCTTCCAGAGATCTTAATCTTCCCTCTCTTCCAGGTCCAGACGCCCCCATAAATGTAGATTCCCTCCACAGATTCGGATTTCCTCCCTCTGCAAAAGAGGGGTCTCAAAATAAAAACAGGCAGCTTCCCAGCCCAGCCCCCCCCTTTTTTTTGCGGTACTGAGGATTGAAGCCAGGGGCATTCTACCTCCGAGCTACACCCCCAGCCCTATTTTTTACTTTGAAACAGGGCCTAAGTAGCTGAGGCTGGCTGAAAACCTGCAATCCTGTCTCAGCCTCCCAAGTACTAGGATTACAAGCATGTGCCACCATGCCCGACTACAGCCCTTTTTAAGAGACATTAGTTAAATGGTTTCAAACAAATCCAGAACAGGTTTTCACACTCTGGGCCTTAATGCAAATACACTATATCATGCGGGAAATAAAATACTTATCCAGTGAAATTCTCCCCTTATACATTTAAGCATCAGAATGAAGCCGGGCATGGTGGTGCACATTTGTAATCCCAGTACTTGTAAGGCTGAGACCAGAGGATCCGGGTTTGAGGCCACCCTGTTTCGAAATAAAGGATAAAAAATAGGGCTGGGGTGTAGCCCGGAGGTAGAATGCCCCTGGGTTCAATCCCCAGTACCACAAAAAAAATTTTTTTCAAAACAAAACACCTCGAGAATTGATTTTTTTTTTTTGCGGTACCGGGGATTGAACCCAGGGGCGTTCTACCTCCAGGCTACACCCCCGGCCCTATTTTTTTATCCTTTATTTTAAAACCGGGTCTCACGAAGTTGCGGAGGGCCTCACTAAGTAGCTGAGGTTGGCCACGAACCCAGATCCTCCGGTCTCCGCCATCCAAGTACTGGGATTACAAGCGTGGGCCACCACGCCCGGCTTGAGAATTGATTCTTTTAACCAAATGACCGAGTCCAAGGCAGGTCCATTAACAACTAAGGACAGACAAAAGCACCCTCCATAGCCGGGCGTGGTGGCGCACGCTTGTAATACCAGTACTTTGGGAGGCAGAGACCGGAGGATCCGGTTCGCGGCCAGCCTCAGCTCTCTCTCTCTCTCTCTCTTTCCTTAGTGAGGCCCTCTGCAACTTCGTGAGACCCAGTTTCAAAATAAAGTATAAAAAATAGGGCCGGAGGTGTGGCGCGGAGGTAGAACGACCCTGGGTTCAATCCCCAGTACCGCAAAAAAAAAAAAAAAAAAAAAAAAAAGCACCTTCCATGCTAGACCAGGACGCCTTTCCTTACTGGATAAAGAAGCAGACCCTGCTGATCTAGGTCTCAACTTCTATAAACTGAGCCCTCTTTCAGTTTATTTTATTTTTATCTTGTGTTGGGGGGGGGACTGGGGACTGACCCCAGGAGCATTCCACCTCTGAGCTAAACCCCAGCCCTATTTTTTATATATTTCATCTTGAAACAGGGTCTCACCAGGTTGCTGAGAGTCTTACTACATTGCTGAGGCAGTCCTTGAACCTGTGATCCTATCTCAGCGTCCCAAGTACTGGGATTACAGGCATGTGCCACCACAGCTGGCTTTTGTTTTGAAACAGGGTCTTGCTAAATTAGTAAAAGCCTCCCTCACTGAGTTGCTGGGGCCGTCCTCAAACCTGCCATCCTCCTATCTCAGCCCTGTGATCCTCCAGTCTCGGCCTCCCCAGTATTGGGATTACAGGCGTGCACCACCATGCTTGGCCCCTCCTTTAAGAGCTTCTGCATACTGATTGAGAAATACATCCTTGGCCAGGCGTGGTGGCACACTTGTAATCCCAGTACTTGGGAGGCCGAGACAGGAGGATCACAGGTTTGCAGCCAGCCACAGCTACTTAATGTGGCCCTCTGCAATTTAGCAAGACCCTGCTTCAAAATAAAGCCGGGCATGGTGGCGCACTCTTGTAATCCCAGTATTTAGGAGGCTGAGAGAGGAGGATCACAGGTTCAAAGCCAGCCTCGGCAACTTAGCGAGGCTCTCAGAACCCTAGGGAGACCCTGTTTCCAAATAAAGAAATAAAATCGGGCTGGAGGTGAAAGCTCAGACGTAGAATGCCCCTGGCAATCCCCAGCACCACAAAATAAACAAATCCCATTGTTTTCATGGGATTTTTTTTATCCTTTTCTAATGTACCCTATAAATAAACAATTTTAAACAAGTCAAAACTATCATTGTGGCCATTATAATTTCAAGTTATTTCTGATAAGGGTCACCCATTTCTTAAAAAAAAAAAGTGCAGGTTCTGGAAATTCTTAAACATGAAATAAGTTAGCTAGGGCTCCAAATGAAGACATTTCAGACCCTGACCTAGTCAAATTTCCATCTCACCCGGGCAGCCATCATGAACTCCAGAAAGACCACCCACCCTCTCAAACGTCAGCACTTGGTACCACTCCAAGCGCATGGGCTCTCTCGCATCATAATCTAACCCTGACAGACTCCAGAAGGTACAGTACTAGACTCCCTGGGTCCAGGAGAACCCACAACTTCTTGTCTTCCAGAAACCTTACCTTCCAGCCGGGCATGGTAGCACACGCTTGTAATCCTAGTACTTGGGAGGCTACAGGAAGATTGCAGGTTCGCAACCAGCCTCGGCTACTTAGTGAGGCCCTCCACAACTTAGTGAGACCCTGTTTCCAAATAAAGAATAAGAAATAGGGCTGGGGGTGTAGCTTGGATGTAGAATGCCCCTGGGTTCAATCCCTAGTGCCGCCAAAAAAAAAAAAGAAAAACCCTTACCTTCCTAGGACCCAGTTCTGTTTAGGGTTGTTGTTTTTCCAGTCAAACACCTAATCAGGACACTGGCCTAGTCCTGATCCTCCCAAACCCACTTTGGTTTCTCTCTCACCCAGTGGGACACCTGTGACTTTCTTACAGGACCCAGCGCTGACTGTCACAACTTTCAAACCTAGTCCAGACCAAAGAATGCACTCAAACTCACGCAGCTCACGGGGCGTGGTGGTGCACGCCTGAAATCCCAGTGCTTGGGAGGCTGAGACAGGAGGATCACAGGTTTGAGGACAGCCTCAACTTAGCGAGACCCTGTTTCAAAATAAAAAATAAAATAGGGTTGAGGGTGTAGCTCAGAGGTAGAATGCCTCTAGGTTCAACCTCTAGTACAAAGAAAAGAAAAAACCACAGGCAGCTCAAAAAACAAATCCGTGGAGCTTCAAAAGCCCAGGAGAGAACTTACTCAAGCCCCCAGGGTCCAGCACGGAGACGTGTGCATGGTGGGCTCCGCGGACACCTTCGCCTGGTTACCTGGTTCCTCGGGGAAAGGGGAGGTTCGCTGGTTCTCTGTTTCATATCCCTCCAACCACGCCAAAACGTTCAAGGAAAATTCCCTAGACTGACAAAATTTAGTAGAATTTACTGGAGAAAATGCAAAGCAAAAGGGACCAGCTCCCACAACCAGCGCAAGTTCTGAAGATGCGAAAACCAACTCCCTGCTCTGACGCATTTATAGAGAAACAGAAGCGAGGCACGGAAAACACTTGATTGGCTGCAAGCTTGGTTAATTGGCTAGCGGGCCTCCTACGACCAACCAAAGCTCAGTTTCTGCAATTAAATTCTGTATTAGCTTGGTCTGTTGGGCCCAGACCAAATTCACAGCCTCCTACAAATTTTAACAGACTCTAACTTAACTTTTTTTTTTAAGTACTAGGGATTGAACCCAGGGGCAGTCTACCTCAGAGCTATACCTCAGCCCTATTTTTTATTCTTTATTTTGAAACAGGGTCTCACTAAGTAGCTGAAGCTGGCCTTGAACCTGCCATCCTCCTGTCTCAGCCTCCCAAGAACTGGGATTACAAGCGTGCGCCACCACGCCTGGCTAGCTTTTGCTTCTTAATATAGCATGCACGAATCTGGCTTTCCGGGTGGTATAGGAAGCTGATGTCAAACAAGGAAAGCAGCTTGTACAGGATGGACAGTTTGTGCATTCTATCAGAGAGAAGCTTCCAGGTCTACATCCTTTTTCTCCTAAAATCTAAATGTTTTATTTGGATAAATGAAGATCGGCAAAAGGCTGAAAAAGAAAACAGCACCTGCTTAGTCAGACTTTTTCATTACAAGCCATCTGAACAGCAGAGATCAGTATTGTAACTCTAGTAAAAAACAAAAAAAAAAAGTCATCAACCTCACCTAATAGCAATTCCCCAATTAACACCCCGTGTGATCAGGATCTGCCTCCCGGGGGAGAGGCTGCCGGGGCACGGTACTTCAACTAGGTACTTCAACTAGCCAGGGTGGTGCAGTGGCAGAGAAATCTCGGGTTGGAGTTAACAAATTCAACCTTATGCGAAAACCCAAGAGGAAAACGATTCCTTCGTGGAAAGGATTAGCCGGCTTCTTGGTCTAAGGCTAACACGGTGATCATTTGTCTAAGACCGGAAAGGTACCAACATGATGTAAACCATAAGGAGAGAAGAAGATGAGGGCTTTTCCTGGCAGTTGGGAGCTAATACTCAGGGATTCTTAGAAAATGACACAATGACAGCCCTTCTTATCTTTTTCTTTCCCAGTTGGTTCTGGTGAAGGAAGACAGTCTTGCTCTTGAAATTTCCTTACAACCCGGACAAGTTCATGGAAAGCTTGATCTACATTCATCCTACTCTTTGCTGACGCTTCCGTGTATGTGACCTTAAGTTGCCATGCTAACTGCTGCCCTTCTTCCTGTGTTACCTGTCTTTGATGATCCAAGTCTGCTCTATTACCAATTAAAATCATTAGAAATTCATCACGATCCTTCACTCTGAGAATCTGTCTTTGAAACTTATAGATTTCTTCAAAACTGCCTCTATCTGTCACTGAAAAGACCAACAGGAAGCCCTCGCCAGTCTTCATATACTGCTCTTTCATGGCTCCAAACTCTTCTTGTCCGGCTGTATCTAAAATATCTAGCCGGGCTGCTCTGTCATCTGTCACACACTGCTTTGTGTAGGAATCTTCAATAGTTGGATCATAATCTGTTACAAAATAGGAGTGGATGAACTGGATGTGGCTTCTGATTTTGTTTTAATTCTGTGGATTGTGTTTAAACAATTCAAAACTCTATTACTGATCGTGAGATACTGAGTGGTATTGCACAGTTGTCACTTTATTGAATGTACAACAGTCCCGTGACATTTATAGGGTATACCCTGGGATAGCTTCAGGTGCTGGAATTAAAGTTGATCTGTTAATCACAAGAGAAAAAAAAAAGAAAACGATTCCCACGTCCTGTCGGTTACTCAAGGGAGCCTGGCCTGCGAGAGTCCACAGGGGCTGGCGAGCGGTGCAGAATCTCCCAGCCCCACGGGGCCCCTCGCTCCCAGGACTCCTCATAACACAAGCAAATTACCAACACGGGCAGCCTGCTGAGTTCTAGTGTTGTTTTTACCTCAAGTAATTTTTATCCTTCATGCTGATTTTGGAAGCGAATCCCCACGTTAACAAGCAGCTCCGTCACTCTGAGATTAAACAGCCTCCGCTTTGAAACTGATTGAGTGTCCAAACTCTCCAGTTTCCTTAAGAATCTAAGGGAAGCTACAGGTTCAACACACACACAGAGAGTTCTGGGGTGCTGGATTTACTAAGACGTAGCCCTACCCTTCTCTCCAGCCCAATCCTGACTGTTGCCGGATTCTTCAGAGGTGGACAATCACCAGCTATATATTCTTTTTTTTTTTTTTTTTTTGCGATACTGGGGATTGAACCCAGGAGCTGCTACCTCCGAGCTCCACCCCCAGCCCTATTTTTTATTCTTTATTTTGAAACAGGGTCTCACTAAGTTGCAGGGGGCCTCACTAAGTAGCTGAGGCTGGCGGAGAACCCGATCCTCCTGTCTCAGCCTCCAAGTACTGGGATTACAAGCATGTGCCACCACGCCCGGCAACAAGCTATATATTCTGAAAGCAATCTTAATGCCTTGCTTAGATCTGACATTTATCTTTAATTATAACAGCAAAACAGCATAACAGAAACCCAAACCCACCCTTGCTCCCTGAACTCCCCTGGCAGGTGAAATACCTACATCTCTCTATGTGGTTGAGTTAATGATGTTTTTTATGCCTTTTTAAAGTGTTTTTTGTTTGGGGTTTTTTTGTGTGTGTGTGTGGTACTGGGGATGGAACTCGGGACCATTCTACCTTTGAGCTACACACCCAGACCTATTTTATTCTTTATTTAGAAAGAGGGTCTCACAAAGTTGTTGAGAGCCTCACAAGTTGCTGAGGCTGGCCGTGAACCTGCAATTCTCGTCTCAGCCTCCCAGGTACTGGGACTACGAGTGTGTACCACCACGCCCAGCTCTTTTTAAAGTATTTCTACCATGCAAATACTGCTTCCTCCTTAGGCAAATCCCATTTTAAGAATGCCCCTACAGCCAGTCACGGTGGCACATACCTGTGATCCCAGTACTTGGGAAGCTGAGACAAGAGGATCACAGGTTTGAGGTCAGCCTCAGCAACTTTGCAAGACCCTCAACAACTTTGTGAGACCCTGTTCCAAAACAATAAGTAAAAAGGACTAGAGGTATAGCTCGAAGCTAGAATGTCCCGGGTTCAATCCCCAGTACCAAAAAATAAACAAAAAGTTAATGCCACTACACTTCTTTATTAAAACTTTCCACTGGGTGTGGTGGTACATGCTTGTAATACTTGGGAGGCTGAGACAGGAGGATCACAGATTTGCGCCCAGCCTCAGCAACTTAGTGAGGCCCTGTTTCAAAACAAAAAAGAAAACAGGGCTGGGGATGTAGCTCAGAAGTAGAATGCCCCTGGGTCCAATTCCCAGTACCAATATTTTAAAAAGACTGTGCACATCTATGAAGCTGAGACATGAAGTCTGAGTAAAACACTTAGTAAAGCCAGATCAGATTTCTACCAGCATCCACCCCAAACAAGACAGGACAGGGGCATCCCCCACACGCATGTGACACTAATGCCGGGCAAGTAACTATACCCAGTCTTTATTTACTTTCTTATTTTTTCTGTGCTGGGGATTGAACCTAGGGTCTGGCACTTGCTAAGCACGTGCTCTACCCCTGAACTACACCCTCCAGCCCACACTACCCAATTCGTGTGTGTGTGTGTGTGTGTGTGTGTGTGTGTGGTGCTGGGGATTGAACCCAGGAATGTTCTACCTCTGAGTTACATCCCAGCCCTATTTTATATTTTATTTGGAAACAGGGTCTCACTAAGTTGCTGAGGGTCTTGCTAAGTTACTGAGGCTGGCTTTGAACTTGCAATCCTCCTGACTCAGCCTTCCAAGTACTGGGATTACAGGCATCTATCGCCAGCCATGTGTGTATGTGTGTGTGTGCGTGCGCGCGCGCGCGCGTGTGTGTATGTGTCTGTGTGTGTTAGTTACCAGAGATTGAACCAGGGGCATTCTACCTCTGAGCTACACCTCCCTTTTTTATTTTTTGTTTTGAAACAGGATCTCGCTAGGTTGCTGAGAGTCTTGCTACATTGCTGAATCTGGCCTTGAACCTGTGATCGTCCTGTCTCAGCCTCCCAAGTACTGAGATTACAGGCATCCACCACCACACCTGACTACATTACCCAATTTTTAAGATACCGGGTTCTTCTAAAAGAATTCCTTCTGCCAAGTGAAACAATTCCTGTCCACTGCTAAGCCAACACCCTTGAGTTCCATTTAAATTAGCTAATCCTTTTAGTGGTGGGAATAAACAACAAATAAAAAAACCACTGTTTTACTCCACTGTTTGCAACACTTCTGACACCAGTGTGTGTCACCAAATGTGTGTTTTTCCTATACCACCCAGTCCTCCAGCCCTCCAGACACCAACGGGGGGGTCCTACAAGTTACCCAGAACACCAACTACCTGGAATTCCTGCAGACCCCAGTGGTTGAGGGCGCACAGTCCCACAGGTTGCCCCCCACCCCCCACCTCCGCTTCAGACGCCAATCGCAAGCCACAGGACGCCATGTGCACTTCTGACCAACCAGCTATAAATCAGGGGTTCTCACTGATGTAAGATAGAAGAAGTAAAAGAAATAGAAACTAACTTTATTATAAAAGCCAAAGTTCCTTGTGCCTTTACTCCCCAAACCAATTTTCTCCCCAGCCTGTTTCTCCCAAATTCCAGGGAAATCTATAAATCTTTTTTTTTTTTTTTTGCGGTACTGGGGATTGAACACAGGGGCGTTTTACCTCCAAGCTACACCCCTGGCCCTATTTTTTATACTTTATTTTGAAACCGGGTCTCATGAAGTTGCAGAGGGCCTCACTAAGTAGCTGAGGCTGGCCGCGAACCCGGATCCTCCTGTCTCTGCCACCCAAGTACTGGGATTATAAGCGTGTGCCACCACACCTGGCCGAAATCTACAAATCTTAAATTTAACCCCCCCAAAAAAAGCTATAATTATACTGTGTACTGCTAATAAGAAAGATACAATCTCTTGAGAAACCTATAATTTAGGGGACTTTCCAGCATGTCTACTGCTCAGATGAGCGAGACGGATCAGCCTAAGGATCCGGTAGGTGACCAGTCCACTGTAAGCCGGCTGTGGTCACCAGACTGAAGTCATCCTCACGCATGTCCCATGCCCACCCCTCACCAAGTTTCCTTTAAAAGAAGAGCCACGGACTCCCAAATGCGTCTTGCACTCTCGAGGTGCCCCGCATTCTCCTTTGAATGTGTATTTCTTGCTTTCCTAAATAAATCTTTTAAGTCTCTGACTGGTGCGTGCTGAAATTCCTTTTCGTCACATAAGCCAAGGACCCCACAGGTCCTGAGTCACATTCCCCTCTCTCCACAAAAGGGAACTCCTCCAGACCCGTCACAGAATCAACCCTACTCTTATGACACCATGACCCATGTCCCCTCCCCATGTTCGATAATTTGTTACAACAGCTCACAGAACACAATACTTATGTTTATCAGCTCTTTCTGTTTGTTGAGGGTCTCTCCCCCCATACTAGGGATTGAGCCCAGGGGTGCTCTACCACTGAGCTACATCACCAGCCCTTTTTATTTATTTATTTTGAGACAGGCTGGCCTCGAACTTACGATCCTCCTGTGTCAGCCTCCCAAAAGTCGGGATTCCAGGTGTGCACCACCATACCAGACTATTTACCAGTTTATTTTAAAGGGTATGATAAAGGATACAGACAAATAGTCAGACAAAGAAGCACATGGGGTGAGGTTTGGAAGGGTCTTGAGCCCACAAGCCTCTGTCCCTGTGGAATTGGGGCAATTCCGAGTTCACCAACTTAGAAGCTCCTAGAATCCTGGAGCTTGGGGATTTTTGTGGAAGCTTCGTCATGTAGGCATAACCAATTATTAGCTCAATTTTTTGTGTATGGCACTGGGAATCGCACCCAGGGTCATTCTACCTCCAAGCTACACCCCCAGCCCAATTTTATTTTTATTTTGAAACAAGGTCTTACTAGGTTGATGAGAGTCTCACTACTTGCCTGTCTCAACCTCCTGTCTCAGCCTCCCAAGTACTGGGATTACCAGCGTGCGACACCACACCCAGCTTCAATTTATTTTTTTAAACTGAGGATTGAATTCAGGGGCATTCTACCTCTGAACTACACCCCAGCCCTGTTTTTGTTTTCTATTTTGAAACAGAGTCTTGCTAAGTTGCTGAGGGTCTCACTAAGTTGCTGAGGCTGGACTTGAACCTGCAATCCTCCTGTCTCAGCCTCCCAAGTACTGGGATTACAGGCATGTGCTGCCACGCTGAGCTTTAGCTCAATTGAAAGCCCCTTTCTTCTCCCTGGAGAAAGGGGTGGAGCTCAAGGCTCCAAGCTTCTAATCATGCCTGGTCTTTGTGGTGACTAGCCACCATCCAAGAGTCCCCATGGCTCACCTCACTAGAACAAAAGACACTCTTATCCCCAGGAACTCCCAGGGGACTTAGCACTCCATGGCAGAATCTGGAGTCCAGGGCTAAATATCAGAACAAAAGGTGTTCCTAACACCCCCCAATCACTCAGGAAATTATACGTTCTAGAGTGCCAGGAACCAGGGGCAGAAACCAAATATGTATTTCTTATGATGTCGCAGGAAGTCACTGACCGATTTGTTGAGGCAAGTTTTCCTTTTCGTTGCAGAGTCTTTAACCTCATTCAGAAATAAAATGCCAGCCAGGCAAGGTGGCGCACGCTTGTAATCCCAGTACTCGGGAGGCTGAGACCGGAGGATCGCAGGCTCGAGGCCAGCCTCAGCTAATTAGTAAGACCCTCTGCAACTTAGTGAGACTATTTTTCAAAATAAAGAATAAAAAAGAGCTCGGAGGTAGAATGCCCCTGGGTTCAATCCCCAGTACCAGACCGATTTTATTTCTCATTTGGAAACAGGGTCTCACTAGGTTGCTGAGAGCCTCGCTAAATTACCAAGGCTATCCTCAAACCTGCAATCCTCCTGTCTCAGCCTCCCAAGTACTAGGATTACAAGTGTGTACCACCATGCCCAGATATGAATATCTTTTAATTTCAAATAAAAGTACCTCACTAATCAGGCGCGGTGGTGCATGCTTGTAATCCTAGTACTTGGGAGGCTGAGACAAGAGGATCGCAGGTTCGAGAGCAGCCTCAGCAAGTAATAAGTTTCTCATCAACCTAGTGAGACCCTTTTTCAAAATAAAAATACAAAATAGGAGCCGGGCGTGGTGGCACACGCTTGTAATCCCAGTACTTGGGAGGCGGAGACCAGAGGATCTGGGTTCGCAGCCAGCCTCAGCTACTTAGTGAGGCCCTCCCAACTTCGTGAGACCCATTTTCAAAAATAAAGTATAAAAAATAGGGGCAGAAACCAAATATGTATTTGGTTTATGTATGTAGCTCGGAGGTAGAACGCCCCCCGGTTCAATCCCCGGTACCGCAAAAAAATATATATATATATAAAATAGGGCTGGGGGTGTAGCTTGGAGGTAGAATGCCCCTGGGCTCAATCCCCAGTACCGCAAAAAATAGAAAAAAAAAGTACCTGACTAGATTAGATGTATTTCTGAAAATAGTTTTAAGGCTGAGTGAAGGCGTGCCCCATAAATGCTAGGCATTCTGAAGGCTAAATATAGCTCACAGAGAGGACAAAGAGCTGACACACAGGCGTCCAGGGTCACAGTCCGTGGGGCACTCGTGGGACACTGCTCCGCTGCCTTTCTGGTCCCCCCTGCTCCTACTGAGCTTCCAGCTAGCCAGAAAAAAATACCAGGCTCTCCCAAATTGTAAACTAGGTTCATATTATATCAAAGCATAGCTGCACATAAAGAAGCCATGAGCCAGGCGGGGTGGCACACGCTTGTAATCCAAGTCGGGGCTGCTGCAGTGTGTGTGACTGAGAGCCCTCCCAAACCTATCTTTTGTCTCTTTCTCTTGTTTTTTCTTAATCCTCACTCCCCATTTCAGGGACGGATCGACTTTGCCGGCGGGCTCCGGCATGTGTTGGAGTGTTTGTTACCGCAGTATAACCTCTCTCATCCTGACTGATACACCCCCCAAGGTCACTCCTAGACATATTCTCTGGAGAAACTTTTACATAGGTGAATGCTACACAGGAATGTTCATAGCAGCATTATGTATAATAGCAAAAACAGTAACCTCTAGAATCCAAATATCCACTTGCCGAAAAATGAATAAATAAATGACACTGTAATCATTCAATGAATTCCTACACATGGGTGGAAATGAATGAACTATGGCTACATGCATCTCCCTGGTTAATGCTGGAGAGAGATGGCATCGTGGGGGTAACCAAGCTGTGGACAAATACATAAGGTATGAATAAAGAATGAGTCCCCTTGCATAAATTTACAAAATCATACAAAACTAAATAATGTATCAACTAGGGATACATACAAGTGTGCTAAAACTACAAAGAAGCCAGGCCTGGTGGCACACACCTGAAATTCTAGTACTTGAGAGACTGAGATAGGAGGATCTCAGGTTCGAGGCCAGCCTCAGCAACTTAGTGAGGCCCTCCACAACTTAGTGAGACCCTGTTTCAAAATAAAACATAAAAATGGCTGGGGGTGTAGCTCAGAGGTAGAATGCCCCTGGGTTCAATCCCCAGTACCACAAAAAATAAAAATAAAAAAATGTAAAAAAACTACAAAGAAAAGCAAGGCAGAATTAACACATAATTCAGAAAAGTGGTTCCCACAAAAAGGGTGGGAAATGTAATCAGAGAAATACAGAAAGGGTCTCTAGGGCATTGGAAAAAATTCTTTTCTTTTTTTTTTGGTAACAGGTGGTGGGTATATAATGTTCATTGTATTACTTAGACTCTACATTCATAACTCTTATGCACATGGAAGATTCCATGTTAAAACCCAACTACAAAATACAGTACCTTTCCTAAAGAGATCTTACTAGGGGGCTGTTTGTTTTGTTGTTGATTTTCCTTTCCTTTTTTTTTAAATAGAAAGAAGGAAACAGAAGCAGAATAAAAGCTGGTGGAATGGAGAGACCCGCCAAATGTTGAAGGATATGAAGTCTCAAATTGCTAGGTCTGCATTAACCGGCTGCTGCTGTCCAGGGACAATTATTCTGGGTCTGTACAGAATCATTTACATAAAGGTTACCAATGGTGTTTCTAACAGCTGGGCTGGATCAGCCAGCAAACTACCACTAATCCTTACAGCACACAGTGCCGGCATGAGAAAGTTAGGAACGACACTCGGTTATTTATCTCTGTGTTCTGCATAATTTCCATTTCCAAGATGGTGCAAAACATTTCTCAAACTCACAGGCTCCCATCTATCCATGTTACTTAGATATCCGTGTACTCAACAACTATTTATCAAGAGTGCTCAGTGACGAGCTGTTCCAGTGCTGAGAGGACAGCAGAAAGGGTCCAAAACCTGGGACGTCTCTCCTGGAGCTCATCCTCCGGTTCTCTGTCATCACAGAAGGCCACCAAAAGTCTCCATGCGACAAAGAGTGGCGGGTGCTATACAAAGAAAGCAGAGGAGCCGGTGGCCTGACTTCAGAGTAAGGGAAGGGGCAATACATTTCCAGGAAGTGAAGCTCAGGCCCAGATCCAAGGGTGACAAGAAGTAGCTGGGCAGCAGAGGAGGTAAGGGCACCTGGAGCAGAGGGGACAGCTGGGACAGCTAGTGAAGGTCCTGGCAGAGAGAAATGGCTGACACACGAGAGGGTCCACCCTTAAGAGCAGGAGGTGGAGGAGAAGCAGCCTGAGTCGTGGTGCAGAGGCAGCTCCCAAAACTCCAAGGAGCAAGTACAGTATGATCAGGGCTACTGACCCTGCCTCCCTCTTGGTACTGGGGATGGAACCTAGGGGCAGTCTACCTCTGAGCTACACCCCCAGACCTTTTTATTTATTTATTTATTCATTTATTCATTTATTTATTTATTTATTTATTTATTTATTTTTGCGGTACTGAAGATTGAACCCAGGGGCATTTTACCTTCGAGCTACAACCCCAGCCCTATCTTTTTTTAATTCTTTATTTTGAAACAGGGTCTCACTTAGTGCGGAGGGCCTCACTAAGTAGCTGAGGCTGGCCACGAACCCAGATTCTCCGGTCTCAGCCTCCCAAGTACTGGGATTACAAGCGTGCGCCACCACGCCCGGCTTTTTTTTTTTTTTGAAACAGGGTCTCGCTAAGTTGCTGAGGCTGGCCTTGAACCTGCAGTACTCCTGTCTCAGCCTCCCAAGTACTAGGATTACAGGCATGCACCACCATGCCTTACTTCTCAATACGGTTGATGAAAGTTTTAAAAAACGGGAAAATCTGTGCTGCAATATTATCAGATTTACTACTTTCACTTTCAATAAATTTCTCCTTTACCCAATGCCACCAGAAAGTGGAGTCAAGATCATAAAATCCTTCCCCTTCCCTGCTATGAAATATGTGTGTGTGTGTGTGTGTGTGTGTGTGTGTGTGTGTGTATAGGTTTTTACTGGAGATTAAACCCAGGGGCATTCTACTACCTCCAAGCTACATCCCCAGCCCCTGTTTTGTTTTGAAACAGGGTCTTGCTAGGTTGCCGAGAGTCTCACTATGTTGTTGAAACTGGCCTTGAACCTGCGATCCTCCTATCTCAGCCTCCCAAGTATTGGGATTATAGGCATGTGCCACCACACCTGGCTGGAAATGAATTATTTAAAAGCTACCAGCCACCAGGCATGGTGGCATATTCCTGTAATCCCAGTGCTTGGAAGGCTGAGACAAGAGGATTACAGGTTTGAAGCCAGCCTCAGCAACTTAGCGAGACCCTGTTTCAAATTAAAAAATAAAATAGGGCTGGGGGGTAGCTCAAAATAGAATGTCCCTGGATTCAATCCCCAATACCACCAAAAAGAAAAGAATGGGGAGGGTGAAAGAGGAAGGGAGGGAGAGAGGAAGAAGGAAGGGAAGGAGGCAGGGAGGCAGGGAGGAAGGGAAGAAGGAAGGAAGTGAAGGAGGGAGGAAGGAAGGAAGGAAGGAAGGAAGGAAGGAAGGAAGGGAGGGAGGGAGGGAGGGAGAGAGGGAGGGAGAGAGGGAGGGAGAGAGGGAAGAAGGGCTACCAGCCTCTCAGTTATTTTCAGCTAAGGCGTTCCACTGAGATGAAAGGGCCAGCCTCCCTACCCACCACCCACACAACTCATACCTTTTATGATGTCCTGGAGTAACACAGAATGTACCTCCTTTGATTACCTAACCAAATACATGGCCCCTTCTGTGTTCTCATCAAACACAACTCTTGGAAACTTCAAAAGTTTTTATTAATAAGGTATCATCCCTTAAAGATGTACCAGTTAAGCTGGGCGTGGTGGTGCACGCTTGTAATCCCAGTACTTGGGAGGCTGAGACAGGAGAATCCGGG
>PVJS01004442.1:0-69123 GCA_004027185.1 Glis glis
TTTTTTTTTTTGCGGAACCGGGGATTGAACCCAGGGGCGTTCTACCTCCGCACTACACCCCCGGACCTATTTTTTATACTTTATTTTGAAACTGGGTGTCACGAAGTTGCGGAGGGCCTCACTAGGTAGAGAAAGAGAGAGAGAGAGGAGAGAGAGAGAGAGAGAGAGAGAGAGAGAGAGAGAGAGAGCTGAGTCTGGCCGCAAACCAGATCCTCCGGTCTCCTCCTCCCAAAGTACTGGGATTACAAGCATGCGCCACCATGCCAGGCTCCACCCCAGCCCTTTTTAAAAAATCTTTTTTTGTTTTGAAACAGGGTCTCGCTAAGTTGCTGAGGCTGGCCTTGAACCCGGGATCCTCCTGTCTTAGTCTCACAAGTACTGGGATTACAGGCATGCACCACCACCTGTTTAGGCTTATTTCTGCTGTGTCATCCTTTGTCCTGTTTAGCTCTACTCGTAGTTGTAAGATGACCACCATATTCCAGGCAAGACTGGCACCAGTCATGGGCAAGAAAAGGTCCAAGTCTTCCTATATTGGAAAACTTTATCAGAAGTCCACATAGACAGAATTGGGTTAAATATCCTTTCCCAGGTCAAACTATGTCAGGAAACTAGAATTACTATGATTGGTTTAGAACAAATCAGGATTTAACCATGAATCCCATAGTGGGGGTAGGGTAAACATACAGACAAAATTGGGATCCTACACCTGTCCTCAAAACGATTCTTCTACTATATTTTATTTCTTATTTATTTATTTATTTTTATTTATTTATTTATTTATTTTTTTGCGGTACCGGGGATTGAACGCAGGGGCGTTCTACCTCCACGCTACACCCCTGGTCCTATTTTTTATACTTTATTTTGAAACCGGGTCTCACGAAGTTGCGGAGGGCCTCACTAAGGGGAGAGAGAGAGCTGAGGCTGGCCGCGAACCGGGATCCTCCGGTCTCCGCCTCCCAAAGTACAGGGATTACAAGCGTGCATCACCACGCCCGGCTCTTCTACTATATTTTAAAATTTTGAAATAGGGTCTCACTAAGTTGTGGATGTTACAGTGGGCTCTTTTCCTCAATTCAGATAAGATTTGCTGAATTGGGAAATTAAAACTAATAGGTGGCTCAGTTGCAGCTTAAACAAAATTTTATTACAAAGTCAGTAGGAAATAGAAAGGGAAGAGGAAAAAAGCAGCATGCCTGGGAGACACGATGGAGAGCCCGAAAATGGAACTCCGTCCCTTCCTCCGACCCCGGCCCCTTAAATACAGTTTTTACATTGGTATGTTCTTGTCAGCATTACCAAGGCAATGGGCTAGTAACTTATTTCTTAGGCAGGTGGTGCCTTCTTGTCTCTGGACAGTGCACTCACTAAGTGCAGGGGTCACTAATCTACCTTGTTTCTACCTCTATTGTATTGGGCTGTATTGGTTGCCCATCGACTATGGGTGCTTTGAAGTGACTCATGGGGTTTGCCTTTCTCATACTGAGGCCGAGTCACAAAGAAGAGGAGGTAAACAGAGGCACTAGTTGTAGCCAGTGCGGCTGCGTGTAATCTCTAGAGCAAGGCATAAGGCCCTTGCTGTCTTTACGGTTTTAAAATGCACCAGGCAGAGTCACTGTGATCTTAGGGCTTTTAGTTACTTCTATATATTTTTAGGGCTAGCGACTTTGCCTCTACGTATTTCTAAGGCTAAGCAGCTTTAATTGCCTCTTCATCCTTAGTATGGGTTAATCATTAGGACAAAGAGAGTCTGAAGTGTAACAGGTCAAGCTGCCGCCTCTCCCTGCCTGAGTGCCTGCCTTTTACGTTTTATTGGAAATCAATACCAGAGCAATTTTTCAATACTGGCACAGTGGAGGGCCTCACTAAGTTGCTGAGGCTGGCCGTGAACCTGTGATCCTCCTGTCTCAGCCTCTCAAGTAAGTACTGACATTACAAGCGTGCCCCACCACACCCAGCTATTCCACCATTTTGATTCTAAGACTCAACTTGTGCAGGTCAGTTTGGCCCTTTGGCTGATCAGACAGATCCACTTTTTTTTTTTTAAACCCCTCTGCGAGGGTGGAGTTGGAGTTGAGAGGTCTCTCTGACTCTTTTTTTTTTGTGTGTGTGGTACTGGGGATTGAACCCAGGGGCATTCTACCTCCGAGCTACACCCCCAGCCCTATTTTTTATTCTTTATTTTGAAACAGGGTCTCATTAAGTTGCGGAGGGCCTCACTAAGTAGCTGAGGCTGGCTGTGAACCCAGATTCTCCTGTCTCAGCCTCCCAAGTACTGGGATTACAAGCGTGTGCCACCACGCCCAGCTCAGATCCACTTTTTTTTTTTGCGGTACCGAGGATTGAACCCAGGGGCGTTCTACCTCCGCGCTACACCCCTGGCCCTATTTTTTTATACTTTTTTTTTTTGAAACCAGGTCTCACGAAGTTGCGGAGGGCCTCACTAAGTAGCGAGAGATCAGATCCACTTTTAAAGTATGCAGTTTGATGAGTTTTGACAAAGGTATAAAGTTCGATGACATCCACTTTGATTGAGATGTAGAACATTTCCATGACTTCCCCCCCAATTCCTTTGTGTTCCTTTGCAATCAGTCCTTTCCCTGATGTATTAGATGCATATACTAGAATACTGTGCAATATCAAAAAGCATTCCTTGAGAACATATGTAAGAAAAGGAAGAGAAAAATACAGTATCAAGAGCAAAAAGCAGAAAAAAGATTGTATAATACAATCTTAATTGTTCAGTCTTTTCTATGTATATTTGCATAGATACACACATTTTTCCACATATTTATACAGTTGTAAGAAAAAACCTGTGGTTATCTCTGGTTATGGGTATTATAGAAAACATTAACATTCTTTATATTTTTTCTGTATTTTATAGTTAGTCTATAACAATAAATTGCTTCTATAATGAAAATAATGATATTTATAAAATAGTGCCCCCTGGACAAATGACATACAAAGAGCCTCCTAAAGAAAACTGGCAGCTGGATGTGGTGGCGCACACCTGTGACCGCAGTAGTTGGGAGTCTGAGACAGGAAGATCACAAGTTCGAGGACAGCCTCAGCAATCTAGTGAGACTCTCAGCAACCTAGCGAGACTCTGTTTCATAATGAAAAAATAAAAAGGGCTGGGGGTGTAGCTCAGAGGTAGAATGCCCCTAGGTTCAATCTCCAGTACCACAAAAAAAGAAAGAAAGAAAAGAAAACTGGCAACCCAGTGTGGTGGGTGGCACACACCTGTAATCCCAGTTCTTGGGAGGGTGAAACAGGAGGACTGAAGGTTCGAGGCCAGCCTCAGCAACTTAGCAAGACCCTCAGACACTTACTGAGACCCTGTTTCAAAATAAAAGGGGGGATAAAAGAGCTGGGGGTGTAGCTTGGAGGTAGAGTGTCCCTGGGTTCTATTTACAAAAAAAAAAAAGAAAGAAAGAAAGAGGAAACTGTTGTCTCTGATGGGGTCCCAGGTTCCTAACTATAAATCGAGCTCTCTGATCCCACACACTTCAGGTCATTGGCTTATAGCAACTGTTATTGCCAAAAGAGATTAATAAGAAGATATTGACTTCTAGTGAGAATGGATATCAAGAAATATTGACCCAAGAGAAGAAAATATTGATGGAGGAAGAATCAAGGTCTTTCATTGCCTCGGAGGGAGCAATAAACCTTCCTCTTTGCTGAATTCCATATTCTGTGGTGTATTTTTACAGGCAATTCCAAGTTGAAACTGGCACATCCCTGTAAGCACTGTTAGAGGCTCAAACTCAGAATTTACTACAGGGGAACAAGGGGAAGGTGATCCTATGGGTACAGAATATATATAATTTATAGGAGAGGAAGACAGCGAGTGAGAGAGAACACCGCAAAACAAGAATTTGACAGTCAGGTCTGTTCAGCTCCATTTCAGCCCCTTTAGATACTAAGACACATATTCCAACCCGCTCTAACAGACCCCGAACAGCTGAGACAGCCCCAGGGCTCCAAACTAGACACAGTTGATTCACACGCCCTCAGAGCCAGCACATTGGTTTATTGGGGGTTTTGATGATTTTTTTTTAGGACAAATACAATGGGAGATGACTGTAGTTAGACTGCTTTTTCCTACATTTTTCTCAAATAAAAGAAGATGATATAATGACATGTTGGTTGAACCAGCAACTTTTTTCCAGGTTGCTCTGGATTGGGTTAGACTATTGGACAGAATGATGAGTTGAAATTAGTTTCACAGTAAACTGTTTCCCTATTTTGGGTATAGGTTCTTGGATCACTTTTCCATTGTTACATAACAAATCTTTCCAAACAGAGTTGACTTCAAATAACCACTTATCTGCTCACCATTCTCTGTGTGGTGGTTTGGGCCAGACTGAGCTGGGATAGGCACCTGGTACCGCCTGGGCTCATTCCTATGTCTGGGGCCTTAGCTAGGAGGGCCAGGCCTCTCTCTGCTCTGCCTTCAGTCTCCAGGAGGGGACAGCAGAAGCTGCCAGGTCGTGAGAGGCCCTTGTTCAGAATCCCCATGTCACTTAGCTTCATTCTACCAGGGGAAGGAACTCCAAAGCTGGTTCAGGGTCAAGCAATAGGCAGAGAGACTCATACTCTTGAAGGAGGAGTGGCGAAGAATCGGTGACCGTTTTTACTCCACCGTGCACGCTCGACAGTGCGGCGGAGCCAAAAGACAGCAGCTTTGGAATCGACTTTTCTGCCTCCGAGCCATGGCCTGTCACTGGCTGGGACTCTCCATTTCCTGCTAGAGTTCCTTCTGTGGCCCTCTCTGTGTTCTTAGCAGCCTGTCAATAAATCCCTGGGCTACTACGGAATGAGTGGCTCTTGGTTGAATCCCTTGGAAGAGCTGCAGCTCTAAGAAACAAAACTCTGACTCCAGAAACTTCTGAAGTAGGAGGGATTATTTGTTCAGCAGCTTGGCAATGTCCTCAGAAACCCAGATTCCTTCCATGTTCTGTTCCGCCATCCATGGTGTGTTTTCTTTGTCTTGGGCCAGCACTCCTTACGGTTAGTTGGGAGGTGTCTGGAATAGTTCCCGGCATCCTGTGCACACGGGGCAATGTGTGCACAGAATGATCTCCTGGAGAAAGAGGACAAGAGGACTCATCGCTTCTGTGTGTGTGTGTGTGTGTGTGTGTGTGTGTGTGTGTGCGCAAAGGAAACTCTTTCTTTTTTTTTGCGGTACTGGGGATTGAACCCAGGGGCATTCTACCTCCGAGCTACACCCCCAGTCCTAATTTTTATTCTTTATTTTTGAAACAGGGTCTCACTAAGTTGCGGAGGGCCTCACTAAGTAGCTGAGGCTGGCCGCGAACCCGGATCCTCCGGTCTCAGCCTCCCAAGTACTGGGATTACAAGCGTGCACCACCACGCCCGGCTAACAAAGGAAACTTTCTTTGAACCTTTCTATCCTCTCCCTCATGTCTCATTGACTCCAAATGCATTCCTCATTCTTGTCTGAGCCGCCCCCTGGCTGGCTTAGATCAGTTAAAACCCATTTCTTGGGGCAGGGAATGGGCCCAGACTTCCCTACAGTCCAAGATCAGGAGGACATGAGTGGACAATGAATTGAAATTGGGGCCTCTTGGTAATAGGAAGGGCCAGGCTGTTGGGGAGATGAACAAAACAGCGCCCGCCACCACGGCTCAGACCCAAGTCAGTTTGAATATAAGCAAATAAAATAATTAACGATTGAAATAGAGATGGAGGAGAAAAAAGCTCTTCTTTATCATAAAATTCTACCTATTGAATATAGAAGAAAAGTTGGAATGAGAAAAATCACATTGTCAGCCACCATAGCAAGTGACTGTTTGGGGCAAAAATCAGCAATGGGCAATTAAAACCTGTGAGTGAAAGTGTAAGAAGAAAGCAGGATATTTACAAGATTTCAAAATATCTTCCTACAAGGTATTCATTAATGATAAAGGGGGCGACTAGGTGCTATGGTAAAGATCACCTTAACCAAGAGATGCAAGGTAACATTCCCAGAGCTGGGATGACTGATGGTAAGCGCCTCCTCACCCCGTGTATTGAGGAGAGACTGGCTCCGCAGTTGTCCTGCCAAAAATGTCTAACCTAACACTAGTCCCAAAGAAACATCAGACAAATGCAAACTGAGGACATTCTTCAGAAGAACCAACAATCACTCTTCCAAGATGTCCATGGCCAGCCAGGCGTGGTGGTGCTGTAATCCTAGTACTTGGGAGGCTGAGACAGGAGGATCATAGGTTCTAGGACAGCAACTTAGTAAGGCTCTCAGCAACCTAGTGAGACCCTGTTTCCAAATAAAATAGGGCTGGGGGTGTAGTTCAGAGGTAAAATGCCCCTGGGCTCAATCCCCAGCACCCTCCCCAAAAAATCCAGGTCATCAAAAAAATCCAGGTCATCAAAGAACTGAAGAAGTCTCCTAAGTTACAGAGACTCTGAGGACAGGACAACTAAACGCAATGAGTTATCCTGAATTGGGTCCTGGGTCAGTAAATTTGTTTTCTGTGAAGGACATTAGAGAAACAATTGATGGGATTTGAATATAATCTATAAGTTAGACAGTAGTATTATGTCAATGTGAATTCCTGATGGATCATTATATTGAGGTTATGTAAGAGTATGTTTTTGTTTTGGGGAAATACTGCACACTGAAGTTATTTAGGGATAAAAGGTTAAAGCGGCAAGTCATTCTCAAATGTTTTAGGGAAAATAGAGAAAGAATGAATGATAAAACAAATAGAGTGAAATGTTAATGTTTGGGAGGATATGAGTAAAAGATATATGGGGATTCATTGTAATATTTTTGCAATTTTTTTCTCCAAGTCTAAAATAATTATAAAATAAGAAGATTTTGCTCACATGTTTTTGTTTTTTGTACTAGGGATTGAACTCAAGGGCATTCTATCTCTGAGATACACTCTCAGCCCTATTTTATTTTGAAACAGGGTCTCGCTAAATTGATGAGGGTCTTGCTAAGTTGCCGAGGCTTGCCTCGAACCTGCAATCCTCCTGTCTCAGCCTCCCAAGTACTGGGATTACGGGTGTGTGCCACCATACCTGGCTTGTTTATGTGTTTTTTAAAGAGGGAGTGTGGAGCTGGGCATGGTGGCGCATGCTTGTAATCCCAGTACTTGGGAGGCGGAGACCGGAGGATCCGGTTTGCCACCAGCCTCAGCTACTTAGTGAGGCCTCCGCAACTTTGTGAGACCCGGTTTCAAAATAAAGGATAAAAAATAGGGCTGGGGGTGTAGCTTGGAGATAGAATGCCCCTGGGTTCAATCCCTGGTACCGCAAAAATAAATAAATAAATAAATAAAGAGGGAGTGTGCAGTCCCCTCTGCCCATATCCTTTCCCCTTCCCATCGGCTGGGAGATGGCCCTGGAGAGTGGTGGCCATGTGCTGCGGGGTGGTGGCATGCCCTGGAATCCCTGGACTGCCTTCCTCCACTGTGATGCAAGAGGGAAATCCTCTTCTGTCTTGTTAAGCTGCTGTACTGGGGGTTTAGGAGCTCATTGAACTAGTTTAGTTGTATCTATTGAGGGCTTGGGAGATAGTGTAATGGAGATAGTGGGTGAAGACCACTCATGAAGGGAGAATTAGTGAAAGGAAATTAGGGGAGTAACTTAAGGAGGCAGCAGGGAATACAAGCCTCTAGAGGGGATTTTTCAATTTAAGAAGCAGAGCAGCCAGACATGGTGGCGCATACCTGTAATCCTAGTACTTGAGAAGCTGAGACAACAAGAGGGTCGCAGGTTCAAGGCCAGCCTCAGCAACTTAGGAAGGCCCTCTGCAACTTAGTGAGACTCTCAGCAATTTAGCAAGACCCTGTTTCAAAATAGAAAATAAAAAGGGCTGGAGGGTGTAGCTTGGAGGTAGAATGCCCCTGGGTTCAATCCCCAGTACCAAAAAAGAATGAAAAAGAAGCAGAGAAAAAAAGTCCAAGGGAGAAAGATGTTCGGGCTGGGGGATTTCTGGCACCCTCTAATTCATACCACAGAGGTCGCCTTTGTGTATAACTGGCCCTGACTCCAGGGGTGGATAGCAGGACTATTTGTGGTTGTAAGTGAAGAAGGACAGAGAACTATGAACCCATCTGGGCTGAGGTGGCGATGATCAAAGGTTACTTAGTGGGCTACATATAAAGAATAAAAAGTGATAATAATCACAGCAGCAATAGCAGCTGATACTTATTGAGTCCTCGTTGTGTCCTCGGGACTACTCTGCTCTCCACATGTGTCAACTCATTGAATCCCTACGACAACAGTGATATTTCTATTTTAGAGATGAATAAGCTGAGGCATGGGGAGGTCCACTCAAAGGCCATTTGCCACGAGCTGCAGATGCAGGCACTGGCTCTGGGCTCACCCTCAACCTGAAACCGAGGGAAACAAACCCCAAATAAACCCTTTAGACTTAACACTTCACTTGCTAAAAATCACCAATTTTAGAGGTCACATAGCTAAGCAATATATTATTAGTATCTTATTAGCTTTGCTGTAAATCACACCTGTGATGTGTGGGTCAGCATGGTAACAGTTGCCTGTTTTAGTCAGCTTTTTCATTGCTGTGACCAAAAATACCTGACAAGCACAACTTAGGGGAAGAAAGATTAATTTAGGCCTCAAGATTTCAGAGATCAGTCCATAATCAGCCTGCTCCCAGGCAGAAACAGCAGTAACAGGGCTTTAGGACATGGAGGAGGAGGTAAACCATGCTCATCAGCTCATGGTGGCCTGGAACCAGGGACAGGGAGGGAGTGAGGGTCAGACACAGTCCCCAAGGCCACGCCCCCAGGGACCTTCCTCCAGCCATGCCCCGCCTCCCAAACTGGCTGCATTGCTTAACACTTGGGCTTTGGGGGACATTTTAAATTCAAATTATAACATTGCCTAAGTTGTTTTTCAGGAACTTGGAGGCTACTTTTGTTCATTTTGTGCCTGTTGAAACCACCAACCCTTCACTTGGGCCTGTGGGTGACCTTTGAACTTCAGAGGGCCAACACCCTATTCTCAGAGCACGCTCACACCACCATCTTCTAAACACATGTCCTATGAAAGGCCGTGAAGTTCAAGGCCAGCCTAGGCACACGCAGGTCAGGGACGGCTCCACTTTTCCAGGCTTCCAGTCACCTTTCCCCCCTCCCCCCCTCAGATCGCCCTGCTTCTTTATCCCATAAACATGCCTCATCCCTATCTTCGGGGAGGCAGATGTGAGACAATTCTCTTATCTCTGTGCCTGGCTGCCTTGGGAAGAAACCCTTTCTCTTTTGCAAAGCTCACTGTTTTAGTATTGGCAGACCACGTGAGCAAAACGGGCCTGGGTGGGGAGCAAAACTTCCCAGGGCAACTCTTTGATTCCCTTCTCTCCTGTCTTCTTTCCCTGCATGCATATCTAGATCTATATGCATTCTACCTCCACCTCTGAGCTATACCCCTAGCCTTTTTTATTTTTATTTTTTATTTTGAAACAGGGTCTCACTAAGTTGTTGAGAGTCTCACTACATTGCTGAGGCTGTCCTCAAACCTGTGATCCTCCAGTCTCAGCCTCCCAAGTACTGGGATTACAGGCAGGTGCCACCATGCCCAGTTTCCAGTAATACTTGATGGCCACATAGGTGAACTGAAAACCTATGTTCCCTTCCATGGTGTTCTGGATCTGACTCCAGAATTCCCTCAGGCAGGGCAGGGGAGGAACAGCAGCAAAGAAGAGGCGTTGGCCTGCGACACATCGAAGTAGCTCTGATTCACAGAAAGACGAAAGTCTGTCCTTGTGCTCACAAAAGAGGGAGGGTGGCCCAAAGGGGGCGCCACCATTCTTGCCTGGCCGTGGGGCTCCTGTGTGCCAGCGTGGGGAGCACCCAGGAAGGTGTGTGCTCAGAGTGGGCCCGAAGCAACAGGTCTGCTTTTCTTGCTCTCAGCTCACCTCAGATCCCACGGGTGCCAGGGGATAGAAGTCACAGCAGGTTCTGTCCCTGAGGGTCTCTGCTCATTTCTTTCTATGCTAATGGTCGTTTCCTATTTTAAAAGTAGTAGGCCTAAGTCCCAGAATGCCTGAAACAGGAGAGAGAGAGAGAGAGAGAGAGAGAGAGAACGCCGACACTCAACTCCTGGCCAGGAGACATGCAAACTTTTTTAATATCCTTATTCCGGATCCACTTAAATGGAAACAGCCTCCGGTATTTTTAGCTGCTGCGTAATCAAAGGGGAAAATGTATATTTTTCTCTCCTAGTTAGAATAAAAAGAATGGATTGCTCAATCCTTAATGGAATCCCTGCCAGGAAGGGAGGAAAAGACCCGAGAGTCCCCGTTGGCTCCTCCTCTGGCCTAGACAGGATTTAAACCCAGGGAGGGAAGCCAAGGACAGACGAGAGTGAGGGACAGAGCGGCACCAGGGTCTGCAGCGCCAGGGCCCGGGAGGTAGGAGTGTCCGAAGTGGTACCCAACAGCGTCCCAGGTAAGAGGGCCAGTTGCCGAAGCTTTACCTATGAGAGGGAGGAAGGTGGCCAGGTGTGGACGGTCAGAGGCTGAGGCACACTGAGTGGACCTCAGTTCCGAGTCTGAAAATCCAGGCAGTGTAATATAGATTCCAGTTGAATCAGGAAATATCTCCCTGCGTACCTCGCCTCAGCCAGTGTTCTAGTCCTTCCTCTGACCTGGCTAAGCGTAGCATCTCCTTACCTGGCCAAGTGCAGTCTGTGTTGTATCAGTTTCTAGCTGGACTGGTGCATTTTTACATCAAGTGTTTCCTTTAAATCCAGCATGCCCTTCTCCTCTTTTTTCTTTGTTGACTTCTTTACAATGTCAAAAGCCTGGGGGGGGGGGGTGTAATTTCTTATCTATGTTATCTCACTGTTCTTATAAATTCCAAAAGAGAACTTTAGTTTCAGATGTGATTGGGAGACTATTATAACTTTCCCCTTTTCTGGATTTTTGTATGCCGTAATCAAGATGAGGTTTGCAAACTCAAAGAGCTTTGAAGTTCATCCAAACATCTCCTTGTATAGGTCTTAATTATTATGTATAGGAGGTCAATTTCTTTTCCCCAAATTCCCACATAAGATTACCCTCACGGTGTTTCAAAGAAACCATTTTGAAACATCTCAAGGATGCTGTGGTGGTCTAGTTTTTAGAGGTCTGACTTTTTATTTATTTATTGATATTTGCAGTTGGGAGAGCTAGAGGAACGAGGGAGAATGAATGAGAAGAGGCAGGGTTTCACTTTAAAGCATGAAACTTGGGTTGCTTATGTAAGCATTTTAAAAAGAGCAAGCCTCAATGTAAACATAATGAACTGCCCACAACTGGACATAGGTACTCACAGTGCCCAAGTCCACTGGTGTGTGTGTGTGTGTGTATGTGTGTGTGTGTGTGTGTGTGGTGCTGGGGGATTGAACCCGGGGGCATTCTACCTCCGAGTTACACCCCCAGCATTATTTTAGTTTTATTCTGAAACAGGGCCTCTTTAGGTTGATGAGTCTCATTACTTGCTGAAGCTGTCCTCGAACCTGCGATCCTCCTGTCTCAGCCTCCCAAGTACTGGGATTGCAGGCCTGTGCCACCACACCAAGCTTCCACTGGGTTCTTAGAAAAGGCAAGGTGTCACCAGGGTATGAGGTGGCATCTGCTTGGCCAGGGCTGTGCTTTGGTAGTCAGCAGAGCACAGGACCTGCATGGGACACTCAGTGCCTGTGACATTTGTGCGGTGTGAAGGTGACAGGGTTAGGAGAAGGGACGAGGAGGAAATAGAGAAAAAAAGCACCTGCCGTTTTCCTTCCAGCTTTAAGTCCTACTGTATCCCCGACTCTGTGGGCTGCAGCTGACTTCCAAAGCAGGGAACATGTGACAGATGTTCCCTGATGTTCCCTGAATCATCTGGGGGCTTCGGATTTCCAGTCCAGTGCTGTTCTGTGGTTTGAATGTAGGGTAGACTGAGTTCTGCTGGTGGGAAAAGCCCGAGGAAAGCATACTTGGGCCCGTGGAAACTCTTGTCCATTCTCCACATACCCAGGGCCCTGGCCCCTGTGGGGTCTGGCCGCAGGCGTGAGACCACGGTCCAGGTCTTGCAGCAGCACTTGAGGTCCCAGTCTCTGAGCTGATGATGCTGAGGTCTCGCGTCTGATCCTTGATGGACGGGGCTTTGCCTGGCTCCACCGCAAGGACTCCTGCTAATGCCAACCAGCTGTCATCGAAATATGTGCCCAGCGAGTGGGCAGAACGGCCCAGGTCGTTGGGAATGAGCAATCCTCTCCTCCCGGTGGAAGCTGGAAGTTGAAAGCTGTTCATTATGTGGAAAAACCACACGTTAAGCCGAAGCAAGGCACTTAACTGTTGGTTACAGGCCTCTCCTCCTCCCGCCCCCTGAGCAGCGCCCGTCTGCAGACACCCGCACGCCCGTGGGGAACGAACGGCGCTAATTGCATATGGAGTAATAGTCGTTCTGGGCGTGGGCATTTGGTTGAATGTGGAAAAGGAAGGCTCCCGAATTTAGGCCCTGTCTTCATTTTACCTCCTCACCGTGTGTGAGCCTGGTCTTGGGAAAGCAGAAGGGAGGTCTTTCGGTGACACAGTGCTCCGTTCCTATGGGGTTGGTGGACGTGGACGTCTCTGTCTGACGTTCAGGGGGAGCTTTTAAAGTCCTCGGCGTGGAGCCGGCACATAGTACAAGCTTAGGAAATGGCAGCGACTCTTGTCATCGCCCATTTGAGCCTTTGCAAGGCAGATGAAGATTCATTTGTAAAACTGAGCAAGCCCATGGTGACTCCTGAAAAGGTGCCCGGGAGGTGGGGCTGGCTCCGTGCCTCCACTTTTTTGAACCCAGGGGTATTCTACCTCCGAGCTACTCCCCCAGCTCTATTTTATTTTTATTTTTATTTTATTTTTTTTGTGGTACCGGGGATTGAACCCAGGGGCGTTCTACCTCCGCGCTACACCCCCGGCCCTATTTTTTATCCTTTATTGAAACCGGGTCTCACAAAGTTGAGGAGGGCCTCACTAAGGAGAGAGAGAGAGAGAGAGAGAGACAGGGAGAGAGCTGAGGCTGGCCACGAACCCGGATCCTATGGTCTCTGCCTCCCAAGTACTGGGATTACAAGCGTGCGCCATCACACCTGGCTTCTATTTTATTTTTATTTTGAAACAGGGTCTTGCTAGGTTGCTGAGAGTCTCACTAAGTTGCTGAGGCTGGTCTCAAACCTGTGATCCTCCTGTCTCAGCCTTCCTAAAGTACTGGGATGACAGACATGCACCACCATGTCCAGCTTCAGTGCTGTCTTTTCTACCTGTGGTGGGCAGCAGCCTCTAGGGGAAGGGTTCTAGAGAAATGGGGTTATTGGACAGGGCACGAGGGGCATCTGCAAGTATTTGCTGGGGACTCACTGGGTGGATCCTGCTGGCCTAAGAGAGTGGGGGCACTGAGCAAGGCCGGGAATGTGGACATACTAAGCCTATCACAATGAGTCTCCATTTTCCTTCTTGACCACGCCCAGCTCTCTCACAGCCTATATGGAATGCCTGTGCAGAGAGGGTTCAATGTCACAGAAACTAGACTGTGTACTGTGTGTAAATGGTTCACCTGGGGGCTCACCTGGGGGGAAACGGTGCTGCTAGATGCCGCCCACTCTTGCACAATGAGGGAGCAAGGGAGGGAGGTGAGATCGGCAGCTGAGGGCTCCAGTCCAGGATGCGCAGAGCTGGCCTGGGGTCCTAAGCCACTGAGAACTTGCTCTCCTGGACCAAGTACTTGGGTCACAAGACCCCTGAGTCACCCAGGGCCCAGCTTGGGGATCACTGGCAAAGTCGAGAGTCAAGGAAGGAGTGACGAGTTTGCCAGTGACAATTGTGACATTGATGCCTCCTTCGCTTTCCTCCAGAGTTTGATAATGTCCACCCTGTCATTTGGGGACAGAATATCTTCTTAAGTGACTCCTATGGGAATCTATGATAATATGGTTCTTCTAAACCAAGAGCAGTATTCTCATTTGCTTGTGGTTAACCATGAAGGCAGGATGAGGTAATGGGGGAACCAGAGGAAGCCAGCAGAGAGCTGTAACCCTGGCTGGACACTGGCTACTGCCTCTTTGGCGTAAGTAGCATTTTTTTTTTCTTCTGACCCAGGTTGTGTGTCCTTCTTTGGAGAAGAAGGTGACACAGAGGCCATCCAGTCCTAGGGTTGCAGAGGACCATCAGGATTGGTGTCCATCCTTCTCTCTCTCCACGCGAAGGCTAGGTCGATGTCTGCCCCAGCGGACAGAGGTCTGGGTGGACCAGGGTGTTGCGTGGGAAGGGGATTCTGCAGCTTCTCATAAGGGGTGATAGGGCCTTACCTCCCTATGTGGGAAGTATGTATCTTTCCAAGGACCATCCTTGGCTGCCACGGGGAAGTGCAGGCGTGGCGTTTAGCTCGTCTATCAGTGTCTTGCTGAGTACCCACTACGGCTTGGGTTTCCTTTATTTTTGGAAGAATCTCTCTCTCTCTCAAAAGAAATATGGCCAGAAAGAGGACATCTGGTGCCCTTTTAACACCTACAGTACATATTGCAACTAGGCGCTGTGGCGCACGCCTATAATCCCAGCACTTGGGAGGCTGCAATAGGAGGATTGCAGGTTTGAGGCCAGTCTCAGCAACTTAGCAAGATCCTGTTTCCAAATAAAAAGGGCTGGTGGTGTAGCTCAGCGGTAGAATGCCCCTGGGTTCAATTCCTAGTACTGAAAAACAAACAAACAGTACATATTGCAGAGACAAAGAACCCAGACATGGGGAGTAGACAGATGTGGCGTGTACAATCCCACGTGTGCTGCTGATTAGCTGCATGTTATTGGCAAAATTACTTACCCCCTCTGAGCACCTCTAATAAAGAATGTTTTCTGTTAACTATCGGCATTTTGAGGATTAAATGGGAATGATGTTTATAGAGTGTTTGGCACAGTACCCATTGCCTAATAAACATACACACACACACACACACACACACACACGCATACACACACATACACACACACATACACACACACACACACACACAAATACAGCGGCTATTATTATTATTTAATCCACAAAATATTTGGCCAGGACCATGCTATGAGCCCGGGGATGCAGAAGGGATCAGTATAATTGTATCCACTGCTCTCCCTGAGCTTTCAGGGATATCTAGGCTTGGAACATACATACGGATTTGGGAGCTGTCAAGAACTGGTTGAAAATTAAAGCCACAGGGGTAGATGCAGCCACCAAGAAGAAACAGAGCACCAACACAGAGCCCTGTGACATCAGCGTGTCCCTGAAGGCAGAGCCAGTGGGCCCAGCCATCCAGCTCAGGGTGAGCACTAGGCTCTCCACCAGCCTTTCTCAGAGCCCATCCGACGCAGCCTTTGTTCCTGCCTCCGCTTCTCACCTTCCCTCAGCACCTGTCTTACAGTCAGTATTAACGTCCTGACCAGCTTGGAGACGACAGTGAATCTGGGGGACACCTGGTTTCCAGGGGCTTGGTGCACACACATTTCCTGTATGGAAGTGCCCCCTGCCTCCTGCATGTCTATAGCATTCACCTCTCTTTCCATAGGAAACTACCCCCAGTAGAATAACCATCCCTGTTCAGAAACACATCCTCCTGCATTTTTCTTGGTGACACTGGGTACCTCGCCCCTCCCCACCCCAGGGGGGCTGTCCTCGGTGTGCCGTGCATGCTGAGACACCGCATGAAGTCACCCTGCCTGCTGCTGTTCAACAAGGAAAGGCTCTTTCCTGCCACGTGTCGGAGTGGAGGCCAGCAGCTTCTCTTCTTGCACGTTACACTCCACAGAGCGTTAGGTTAAAGGCTCCTCCCTCTCTTCTTTCGAGCAATCTCCCAGCCCAGGAAAATCTGAGCTCAATGTGTGGAATCCGAGAGGCTGTAATTAATGAGGACATCTTGTTGCAATTCCGAAGGACAGGCGACAGCTGGGAGGCTCCGACAAGAGCTTCTGGGGTTTCTCATATCCCGGGCTTCAAAAACAAACCGTGAGACAGGGCTCTGGGCAGCCGGGCTGTGGTTTATGGCAACAGTCCCTGGTTTTTTATTTTTTTTGCATTTGTTCAGAACTCCTTCAGAAAAACATCTGCACTCCATTTAGGTCTCAGGCACAGTGAGCGCGGGCTGGGGGTGGGCGCTGGATGGAGGGAGCAGACAAGAGAATCGGCTTTTCTGGCTGTGTTGTTGCTGGGGAAGGGGATTTTGACAGTGGAAACTGGTGCTGCTCTGAACCCAGAAGATGCTTTAATGACCCATATGTGTCGCCACTGGGGATGGCAGAGCACGCAGGGGGAAGGGCTGCACGGCTAGAGGCTGTGCACCTGGGTTTCCACCTGTGGCCAGGTTGTATAAAGAGCAGCTCCTTGTTCATGCCTCCGAGACTCACCTCCCATCTTGAACACTAATGGAGAATTTCTCTCTCTCTCTCTCTCTCTCTCTTTGGTCCTGGGGATTGAACCCAGGGGTATTCTACCTTCGAGCTACTCTCCCAGCTTTTTTTTTTTAATCTTATTTTATTTTTTTGTTTAGGAATAGGGTCTTGCTAGGTTGCTGAGAAGTCTTGCTAGGTTGCTGAGGCTGGCCTCTAACCTGTGATCCTCCTGTTTCAGCCTCCCCACTACTGGGATCGCAGGCGTGTGCCACCATGCCCGGCTGTGTGTGGCTCCTTTATCACTGGGCTGAACCGTTTAAGGTGGCAATTGTGAAATGTCATTGTTTCCGTCCTGCGCCTGTCTTCCTACTCCCTCTCCTGGCTCTCCCATATCCCCATCTCCTCGCGGAAGTCCTCAGCATGTTCCCAAGTTTCTCTGCTGTTTTGGTCTTAGGAGAGAACCACCTTTGTGAAGGCGAACCCAGTTCCATATCAGATCCTCCGTCCCCTCCAGGCCACACCCTCTCTCCTCTCCCATCTCAGGGTGAGACTGGGATCCGCATATGGAGGGTGGGGAGGGCCCATACTTGCTGGCTCCTTTGCTTCTTGTGTGTCTCCTGGCTTGCACCGTGGCTCTGGCTTCCCCGGGTTGCTGCCTGAGGCCCGGTGGGATTGGAGAAGCAGGGACAGGACACTTTTAATCCTCTGGGACTGTTGTTGTTTCCTCCAGTTACTGGATGCCCCTGTAATGGCAAATACCCCCGATGCTGGCCCAGCATTCCTTTGTGGGGACCTTCTGTGGGTTCTTCAGAGATCCCCCGTTCTACCTGCCGTTGCCCGTGGAGGCAGCACGCCCCTGCTGAGCTGGGGGCTGCACCTCAGCTCCAGTCCCCAGCTGCCCCCTTGGAAGCTTCACCGTGGCCCCTCTGTGTTGTTGGTTCAGCCTCAGCAGACCCTGGAGGCCGGGCCTCTCCCCCCAGGCCTCCTACTCTCTGTGCCACATAGCCTGTTGCAGCCAAGTGCCCACCTTGAATACCATCCTGGCCAGAGTCGGGCACCGGTCTCTTTGCCTGCCACCCCCTGTTCACCCTGGCCTGCCACCCCCTGTTCACCCTGGCCTGGCTCGCACCCCCAAACCTCCATAAGAGGAGCTCTCTTCAAACTGTGTGGACACTTATGACCCACAGTCCAAATCCCAAGATAGTAAGAAATGTCCCCCGGCCATTCGGTCCCATCTGCAGGGTGTCGAGTGCAGCGCTCGAGGGGCTCTCCGTGCCCCTCAAAATGTGAGGGGCGAATGTTATGATCAGTAACATATGCTTGGGATGGTAGGAAGAGCCAAGAAGGAGCGAGCAGGGCACAGGGTACCATGAAGAACTCTCCCTTCCAAAACAGCCCGAAGAGGATGAAAAGAACTAGCCTGTGAGGAGATGGAAGTGCTCAGGGACCTGATTTGGTCACTGCACATTGTAAACATGTGTCAAATTATCACCCTGTACCCCATAACGATGTACAGATAGTATGTCTCAATAATGAAAAAAAGAACTTTCCATTAGCGTCCCTCTGATTAATTCTCGGTGGTGGTACATCCCTCGGGTATGTAGTACATTTACCCAAATGAGAGAATTGTATAGGAACACGTATATAGTAAGCTCATTTGTTAATTGCTATTAGACACTCATGTGTCATTTGTATATACTAAGCTCATTTGTTAATTGCTATTAGACACTCATGTGTTATTTGTATATACTAAGCTCACTTGTTGTCTGTGTAAGAATGTCGTACTGATGTAGGCCAAGCACAGGTGTGCGACCACAGGGACCTGGGCGTGAACCCGGGCTCTGCCACTTGCTCCTTGGGAAGCCTGGTCAATGGCTTCCCCTCCAGGGCCCGGTTCCCTCCCCGCTGCATGAGGAGGGCAGCACTGACCTTCCACGGCAGTTCCAAGGCTTAACCAGGAGGATCACGCGCCTGCCCAATGCCTGCATAAAGCAGCAGTTTTACAACTATGATTTACTATTTAATATCACTGTAATATTATTGTGGCTATTTTTAATAATAATTCTGCCAGGGCCCTTCATCCTCTATTTCTTTCACTTCCTGATACTAAATATAAAACTACTACGAGTTTTACACAGTACCAGAATTTGGTTTTGTAATTAGGAAGGTTTATTCCTTTTTCTGACCAGGTCAGAAAAAAGTTGTCTTCCCAGGTCAATTCTTTATTATTATTATTATTATTATTATTATTAATTAGTGGTGCTGGGGATTGAGCCCAGGGGCATCCTACCTCTGAGGTACACCCCCAGCCCCATTTTATATTTTTATTTGGAAACAGGGTCTTGCTAAGTTGCTGAGAGCCTCGCTAAGTTGCTGAAGCTGGTCTTGAACCTGCGATCCTCCTGTCTCAGCCTCCCAAGTACTGGGATTACAGGTATGCACCACCATGCCCAGTCCAGTCAATTCTTTTGATGGTGTTATGCTGCTCTAACTATTGGGTTGGAAAAGAGGAGCATCCGATGAGGGTGAGTGGGGCCTTCTAGGATCTAGCAATGTTTTCCCTCTTAACCTGGGTGGGTTCACTGCTGTTGCTTTTACAGCAATTCAATAAAGCAGTACAATTTATGTGGCACGCTCTTTTCTCTATAGACATTGTATTATTTGCTTTTCTGTCACTGGAACCAAAATACCTGACACAACAACTTAGAGGAGGAAGGTTTGTTTTGGCTTACAGTCTCAGAGGTGCAGTCCATGGTGGGCTGGCTCCAAGGTAGAAAATTCATGGCGACATGGCATGGCAGAGGGAAGCTAGTGTGCGCGTGGTAGCTGGGAAGCACAGAGAGGAAAGGACCAGGGACAGGTGTCGTCCCCAAGGTCACGCACCCGGCCATACCCTACCTGCCTATGTTACCACTCAGTAAACCCATTCAAATTATCAAACCATCAAAAGATATATCCACTAATGAAAGTAGAGCCTGGATTCAATTTTTTCATTTCCAAACATTTATTTTTTATTTTTTACTTTTTTTTGCGGTACCGGGGATTGAACCCAGGGGTGTTCTACCTCCGTGCTACACCCCCGGCCCTATTTTTTATACTTTATTTTGAAACTGGGTCTCATGAAGTTGCAGAGGGCCTCACTAAGTAGAGAGAGAGAAGGAGAGAGAGAGACAGAGAGAGAGAGAGAGAGAGACAGAGAGAGAGAGAGAGAGAGCTGAGGCTGGCCGCGAACCTGGATCCTTTGGTCTCTGCCTCCCAAAGTACTGGGATTACAAGCGTGCGCCACCACGCCCGGCCAAACATTTATTTTTTTGTGGTACTGGGGATGGAACCCAGGGTCATTCTACCTCGAAGCCACACCCCAGCCCTATTATATTCTTTTATTTTGAAACAGGGTCTCACTAAATTGCTGATGGCCTCGAACCTGTGATCCTCCTGTCTCAGCCTCCCAAGTACTGGGATTGCAAGCGTGCGCCACCACGCCCAGCTATTTCCAAACACATGAACTTTTCTGGGGAACATTCACAATTCAAACCATAATAGACCTTAATAGGCATCATCTTTTACAATAAAAAAGAAAGAAACATGGGGACGAATAGGAAGCCATACTTGGTAGATGCTTAAGGACAAAACGAACCTCAGAACGTTTATGGAGAGCTTACTCCATGCTGGGCATGGTGCTGGTCACTGCCCACGTACGATGCGGGGAGGTGAGCAGTATCCTTCCCTTTACAGACGACGAGGCTGACGCGCAGGGGCAGCGGCCCTCCCAAGACTGACGCCCTGTAGCCCGTCTGGTTTGTCCTGACCTCTCACATGGGCAGGAGGGCCTGGGTGGAGGAGGAGACAGACGCAGGAAAGGACTTTCAGACTTGTGTACAAGTAATTATGAATGGGCAGAAACCCACTGTCAAGAGGCAGCCTGGCAGGGGGTTTCTCGACTACCACTGCCACACAGCCCACCTGGCACTCGTCCCGGTGGGTGGATCTGTCTGTGCGAGCTCAAGCTGGGGCTCTAGGTCTGCCCTGCTCGGCTTGTTAGTGATCAGAGAATGCCATCCGCAGGGGGCGCTGGGCACAGGGGAAGGGGTGGAGAGGGTTCAGCTTGTCCTGCCCGCTGACAGCGGTGGAGGCCCATACCTCCTCCTGGAGGCAGAGGAAGCAAAACCTAGCTGCCTGCCCGGCCTGCCCACGCCAGGCCCCCTTGACCACTGGGTTTGAGGAACAGGTTAAACTGGGTTTAAGTGTGTGACTGTGCTCCTGCAGCAAGATGAACCCACCTTGGATCCACCCCTAAGAGGCTTCAGTCTAGTGGGGAGACAAGCTGCGTACAGGGGTGACTTCAGGCCAGGCGTGGTGGTGCACACCTGTGATCCCAGTACTTGGGAGGCTGAGACAGGAGGATCACAGGTTTGAAGCCAGCCCCAGCAACTTAGCAATGCTCCAGCAACTTAGTGAGGCCCTGTTTCAAAATAAAAAAATAAAATAGGACTGGGGGTATAGCTCAGAGGCAGAATGCCCCTGGATTCAATCCCCAGTACCACAAGAGTAACTACAACAGGAGTTCATTTCTCTGACTGCTTAGCAGAGGAGAGCTGGTTCTCAGTTGGGGTGAGATGGGGGACAGGAGAGATTTTGTGGATAAGGTATTTTAATTAGAAATTCTTATGTTTTGCTGGTTTGCACATGGGCGTTGTGAGCAGGACACTAGCTTTGGACTTGGGTGGACTTGGATATGAGTACAGGCTCTGCCCTTCCTGGCTGGGGTATGCAGGACAACTGACTAGACCTCCTGAGCCTCCTCCGCATCCCATCCATGCAGAGCAGTACGGTGATGAGCATGGTCTATGCAATCAGGTTGCCTGGGTTCAAATCCTCCCAGGGGGCTGGGGATGCCGCTCAGTGGTAGAGTGCTTGCCTAGCATGTGTGAAGCCCTGGGCTCCCTCCCCAGCACCTCAAAAACAAACCCAACCCCTAAAACAAGTAAACAACCTCCCAAACAAAAAACAACTCCCCCCCAAAATCCTGCCACTCTTGGCTGTGTGCCTGTGGGCAGCTGTGTGTCAGTTTCCCTGTCTGTAAAATGGGGGTAATAATAGTATATTCCACAAAGGGTTGTTGTGAATACTGAATGAGTTAGTAAATGTGAAACACTCAGCACTGCCTGTCACATTTCAAGTGCTCTGTGTGCTGCTCTTATTTTGTTGATATCGTGGAGAGGATAACATTAGGGCTCGTGTAAGGATTAGGGATGAGGGGACCAAAGCCTGGCACGTAGTAGGTTCTCAATACAAGGGAGCTACTCTTGTTATTATTAGTGGTACTGGGGATTGAACCCAGGGGCACTGTACCTTCCTTCCTTCCTTCCTTCCTTCCTTCCTTCCTTCCTTCCTTCCTTCCTTTCTTTTTTCTTTTCTCTTTCTTTCTTTCTTTCTTTCTTTCTTTCTCTTTCTCTCTCTCTCTCTCTCTCTCTCTCTCTTTCCTTCCTTCCTTCCCTCCTTCCTTCCTTCTCTCTCTCCCTCTCTCTCTCTCTCTCTCTTTATTTATATTCTTTGCAGTACTGGGGATTGAACCCAGGGGCATTTTACCTCACAGCTATACCCCCAGCCCTATTTTGTATTCTTTATTTTGAAACAGGGTCTCACTAAGTTGCTGAGGGCCTCGCTGAGTTGCCGAGGCTGGCCTTAACCCTGTGATCCTCCTGTCTCAGCCTCCCAAATAGTAGGATTACAGCTGTGCACCGCCACGCCCAGCTCCTTGGCATTGTTGAAGTGCAGGCTAGGCTAGAATTAGAAGCGAAGTGCGTTCAGCTAGTGTAAACAGTGGGCGCAAAGACAGGAGACAGGAACACGCGATGTGTGAACAAGAAAATAATTTAGTTCAGATCCTCAGGAGAGAGAGGATGGGTTCTTTCTGCAGGCTTCTCATTTTCCTGTGGATTTAGAATCTGTTAAAATGCCTGTGTCCCTCAACAAATCTCACGGTTTTCTTCTGCATTTTTCTGGATATAGGCTCTTGGAGCATCTGTTCCTGGTCTCTCCAAGGATGGGCCTCCCGGGGCCGTTCGGCTTCCCCTTGGGGCTCCTGCTTGGCTCTGTGCTCCTGGTGGCCTCGGCCCCGGCCACTCCGGAGCCTCCGGGCTGCAGCAACAAGGAGCAGCAGGTCACGGTCAGCCACACCTACAAGATCGACGTGCCCAAGTCCGCCCTGGTGCAGGTGGAGGCTGACCCACAGTCCCTCAGTGATGATGGGACTTCGCTCCTGGCCCTGGGGGAGCCCGGGGAGGAACAGAACTTCATCTTCAGGCACAACATCCGCCTTCAGACGCCGCAGAAGGACTGCAACTTGGCCGACAGTGTCCGGGACCTCCTGGCCCGGGTGAAGAAGCTGGAGGAGGAGATGGCAGAGATGAAGGAGCAGTGCAGTACCCAGCGCTGCTGCCAGGGAGCTGCTGGTGAGTTGACCACCTGGCATTCATTCAACAAACACGTAACAAGCACCTACTCTATGCTTATTTCTCCCCAGCCTCATGAGCACTTTGTGAGTCTGGTGTGAACCCCTTCTTGCTCTCGGTTTTCTTGGGGGAGAGGGGAGTAGTTTGTGCTATCGATTCATTGGTACTAGCTCCAGGGGGCATCTGGAAGCTTAAGCAGGAGGGACCTACAGCTCTGGAAGAGGGTCTAGACTCCTGGGTGAATGCTCCCAGACAGGATGGCTTCTACGGCGCTCTCTGACCTGTGGACCCGATCTCTATAGACAGGGGAAGCATCGAGCTATACAGGGACGAGAGGTGGCCAAATGTGACCTTGGGAAAATTCCTTAAGTTTCCTCAACTGTCCAATGAGGATAATCCTCTCAGCTAGCACGGTTCTGAGAATCAGAGACTATCTTAGATTCCTGGCCCATAGTAGATAATTCAGGAGATTGTAACTATTTTATTAGCATGAGAGTACTACAATCTGATTTTACAAGTAGTCGAGTTTCCTCTGCCCCACATTTTTAACAACATAAGCCACCCAGATTGAACCAGATGACAACGAAGGGTGCTTTGGCATAGATTTTTATGTCTGGAAAAATTGCCACGGTTATGAGCACCGCCTAAATCCAGATACAGAGCTAGGCACTAGAGTACCGTCATGAATAGAAAGGAAGTAGCTCGAGAAGCTGAGACTGGCCTGGAGGTGGACGGCCCGGCTGGCCTGCCCTCCGCTGCCCTACAGTCTAGAGCGCAGCCTGGATCCATCCCTTGCCCCACTGCTCAGGCCCATCCTTGGGACTGGGCTACTGTGTACCTTCTATACATCCAGTCCCCAGGCTGCATGGGTCACTGAACAAGGACCCGGCCTTGCTAGGCCCCATCCACCAGGAGACAAGCCCTCCCTGGGCGTCCTGCCGCTTAGCGTCAGCCAGCCGGTCACCATGGGAGCATTGAAGGCCCCGGCATGGGAGAGCACTAAATAATTACCACCTTGAGAGAGAACAAAACCAGTGGGATTCACCTGGGAAGGGAAAGGGAGAGGGTGGTTTCTGTAGCTTTTCCGGCAGAGAAAAGAGAAGCCTTGTAGATTTTGCAGGTCAGGGAGTCTGGCCTCGCTGGAAAGGGCGGTCCCCCATCTCCCTCCTGGAGCCCCACGATGCTCCAAAGAAGAGCGGGCAAGCCCCAGCAACCAAGGAGGGCGATCCCCACCCCCACCGCCATCTCTCCTCTCCCCGCAGACCTGAGCCGCCACTGCAGCGGCCACGGCACCTTCTCCCCGGACTCCTGCAGCTGCCTGTGCGAGGCGGGCTGGGAGGGCGCCGCCTGCGAGCGGCCCAGCTGCCCCGGGGCGTGCAGCGGGCACGGGCGCTGCGAGGACGGGCGCTGCGTGTGCGACGCGCCCTTCGTGGGCGCCGACTGCGCCTTCCCCGCCTGCCCGCAGGACTGCAGCGGCCACGGCGTGTGCGTGCGCGGCGTCTGCCAGTGCCACGAGGACTTCACGTCGGAGGACTGCAGCGAGCAGCGCTGTCCCGGCGACTGCAGCGGCCACGGCTTCTGCGACACGGGCGAGTGCTACTGCGAGGCTGGCTTCACCGGCCCCGACTGCTCCCAGGGTGAGAGCAGAGGCGCCTCTCCTGCCAGCCGGGCTCACCATGGGCTCACCATCAGTTACCTGTCCGTCCCACGCAGGGCTCTCAACCTTTAGCCCGCGGCAGAATTCCCTGCGGGGCTAAAAACACACACGGAGGGCCCCACCTTCCAGAGCTTGGTGTTCAGCAAGTCTGGGGTGGGGCCTGAGAATGTGCATTTCTCTAAGTTCCCAGGGGATGCTGGGCTTGGAGGACCATGGTCTCTATTAGTATTCTAATGGCTGTGCGTGAGTATATATGTATGGGGTTATCTGTATTAACTGCTAACCAGATAACTTCCAGGGGAGTGTGTGCCAGGCCAGGTGTGGTGGCCCATGCCTGTAATCCCAGTACTTGGGAGGCTGAGACAGGAGGATTGCAGGTTCGAGGCCAGCCGCAGCAATTTAGTGAGACTCTGTTTCAAAATAAAAAATAAAAATAGGGCCAGGGGTGTAGCTCAGTGGTAGAACAACCCTGGGTTCAATCCCCACTACCCCGCCTCCCCTCTCCCCCCAAAAAAACCTGGCTTGGTGGGACATGCCTGTAATTCCAGTACCTGGGAGGCTGAAACAGGAGGTTCACAGGTTCAAAACCAGCCTTAGCAATTTAATGAGACTCTCAGTAACCTAGCAAGACCCTGTTATAAAACCAAAAATAAGAAAGGGCTGGGGATGTAGCTTGGAGGTAGAATGCTCCTAAGTTCAATTCCCAGTAACACACATACACACACACACACACACACGCCAGATTTTAAAAAATAAATAAAAATTGGGTGTGTAGCTTAGAGGTAGAATGCCTTGGGTTGAATCCCCAGTACCCTCCCCTCAATAAAAAAGAACAGTGTATACACAGGTCTGCATCCTCTAGGCCTGCTATCATAAAGCTAAGTATGTAGTAGGTGCTCAGTAAATGCTCATCGGCTAGGATTCCTGCCCCTCCTTCCTCACCCTCTTCTTGCCTGTTCCCGTTCTCCACGCAGTGGTCCCTCCCCAGGGCCTGCAGCTGCTCAGGAGCACAGAGAATTCCCTGCTGGTGAGCTGGGAGCCCTCCAGCGATGTGGACCACTACCTCCTCAGCTATCATCCCCTGGGGGAGGAGCTCTCTGCCAAGCAGATCCAAGTGCCCAAAGAGAAGCACACCTACGACATTCCCGGCTTGCTGCCCGGAACCAGGTACATCGTCACCCTGCGCAACGTGAAGAAGGACATTGCCAGCAGCCCACAGCACCTCCTCGCCATGACAGGTAAGGGAGCAGCCCCATTTGAAATGCCTTCTCCCAGTTCCCCATTCAGGTCATCACCCTGATTTGGGATTTGGAAACACAGCTCCTGCAGCTCTAGGTTCTAGAAAAGAGTGCCAATCCTCTCTCCCCTTTCCCTGGTTACTGGGTCCTCCAATCCAGTGATGGCAGCCTGTAAGCTGGGGACCTAGGGCCCCTCTGCATCCCTGACACTAGTAAGGGCTGACTGCCTTGCACCCCTGCACCACCAGCCAAAGAATATACCTGCATCCCCAGCCCCTAGCGGAGAATCCAAGGCCGTTCTGCAAGTCAGGACGGGCCAGAAGCTGCTGGAGCCCCTGTACCAATGAGATTGGTCTCCTCCGCTGGAAAGAGAGGAAATAAATGGGGGCAACTGAAAGTTTAAGGCGGGGGTTGTTTACAAAGGTGTGGGGTGGGGCGGGAGAGTGAAACACGCTAGGACTACCATCAGTGGGGACCCACTCCATCCTGAAAAGGTGTGGGATGGGTGTTGGTACTTGGACCCAGAGAAAGCTATAGGAAAGGGATGCAGGCTGGGGCGGCTGGCTCAGGGGGACAGAGTCTCCTGTGCACCACCAAATGCCTCCAAAATATTTGGAAGAACAAGCACCACTGCTTATCTAAAGGTATGCAATGGTTTCACCTCTTGGTGAGTGCAAAGCTGATAAGCACAACCAGGAGATCAGAGTGGAGAGAGGATTGTTATCTGCAGCAGGTAAGGAATGCTGGGGGTAACTCTCAAAGCAGTGTTCTCCTCTGAACAAAGAAGGCAAGGGAGACTTACGCATATCCATGTAGGAACGACTCATCATGACTTGTGGAGGTGGTCACATTCCTGAGTAGGTTCTCTTTGAAGTCCTATATCACATGTTCAAAAAGAGAAACGGTGGAGGCAGATGCCTCTGGGTGGAGAATTTCCTGTTATAATGAGAAAGAATGAGCCAGAGAGACTTGGCCATTTGGGCTGGTCCTTTGTAAGTTTCTCTGAACCCTTTAACTACAACATCAACAACTTTGAAGGCAAGTTAACAGCCTTTGAAAGGGGTAGCAGCTTTCCCCTTATAAGTATAGGATCTTGCCCCTCAAAGTACCTACCTAGCAGATAACACTCACTCTTCAGAAATTGTTTCCTTGTGAAAGCAGCTTAGCTCGTGCAGGGTTTGGGGAAATCGAATTGAGTGACTCAGATTCATGTCTTTACTCCAAACCCTTTTACGGAGCACCTGCCAGTGTGCCAGGTACTGTTTCAGGTGCTGCTAAAACGCACGGCCTCCACCCTGCCCTAAACTCCCAGGAAAGATCCAGATGGATGGGACTTGGTCCTGCAGCTGTGCATATCAGGTTGCCTGTCCGTTTTCGGTGGTGGGAACAGGGTGGAGGTAGGGATGGGTCAGTATTGGAAAGGGCCCAGAGAGTCTTGACAGCTTGAGGGCACAATTCACGATTGTCTCTGTCAGTTTTCTCCAGCCAAAGACCCTTAGAAAAACCCCATAGTTGAACAAGTGGGGTTTACTGATCGTTTTAGTGTGGAGAAGGTGCACCGTGGGAAATAGTGGGGACCTCTCAGTGAGAAAGTGTAAGAAAGGACTGATCATAGACTTTGGCTGTGGTAATTCAGGGGAAGAATGACGGAAGCAGGCTTTGCTTTGATGCTGTTAGGGAGTGGGGGTAATTCTGTGGTTGGGTATCATAGGGACTGCTCTAGAAAGAGGGCAAGCTAGAGGGAGGCCGAAGTTGTGAATGAAAAGGAGCGGTCACACCTATCCATCAGGAGAGGGGGTGTTTAATCATTTGTGTGGACAGTGGTCATGCTTTTGTCTCTGTTGAGACACGCTCACAGGATGGCCTTGTTTTCGTCTTGATCTGTCATGGTCATGGAATGGCCTTGTCTGAAGCTTATGTTCTGTGAAATGGTTTATGTCCAACAGAACACAGGCCCAGCTGTGAGAGTCTGGCCAGCTCTCGGCTGGCAGGGGCTACTCCCCCCCCCCTTTTTTTTGTCTGTGGCTGGGTCTGCCTACAGACAGGCCAGTGTCCAGCCACTTGGGGACAAATAGGGACATGTGTTCTGAAAGTCTTAGCAAGGCCTGTTGGCATCTTGCTCTAGGGATGTGTAAAATCCTGCTAGTGTGACATTTGTCTTTCTGTCTAATCTGATTCAAGTTAAAAGCATGCTATTTTGTTCCTCGGGGGAGCCTCGGACTGAGCAATACTTATCCCCATCCTAATCTTGAACATTCTCATTAAGTCTTTGCTTTTTCATTTGTGAATCCCTCCCAGTTCTCTTAAGCCAGGTAAGACCTCTCCTATAAGCCTCCAGTCACCTTCGTTAGTTACTCTCCTGTCCCTGGGGGAATTTCGTCTTTGAAGGAAGTCTAAAAACAGAACCTGGGGGCCGGCAGGTGGAAGCCAGAAGGGAGAGGAAATGCTTCAGAGGAGAGACTCTTTATCCACGACACAGAGAGCCAGGGACACTCAGAGCCAAGGGACCCTGAGATCACTGAGTTCCACCCTGAACGATGCACAAGCTCCTTGTCCCACATCCTTGACAAGTGGCCGGCCAGCATGGGTGGGAACATGTCTGAGGAGGTGCAGGTGGAGATGTGACTGCAGAGGGGGAAAGACTGAGGACCTGGGACTTGTCATCCCTGTTCCAAACATCAAGGCCACACTCCATCAGCCTAGGACACAGCTGTCAGAATTCAAAGTGTGCCGGGCGTGGTGGCGCACGCTTGTAATCCCAGTATTTTGGGAGGCAGAGACGGGAGGATCCGGGTTCGCGGCCAGCCTCAGCTCTCTCTCTCTCTCTCTCTCTCTCCCCCTGTCTCTCTCTCTTTCTCTACTTAGTGAGGCCCTCTACAATTTCGTGAGACCCGGTTTCAAAATAAAGTATAAAAAATAGGGCCGGGGTGTAGTGCGGAGGTAGAACACCCCTGCGTTCAATCCCCGGTAATGCAAACAAACAACAACAAAAAAAAGAATTCGAAGTGCCCCAGAAGACCCCAGGTCCCCTACTCCTAAAGTTCTTCCTGTAGAGCCATGTCAGCAATCCATTCGTTTGTATTAAATATTATGATTTCATTTTTTTTCTGAGTGAAGGGGCACACCTTCAGCCCTTAGTGCTTTAGTGTGAGAAAGGTCCAACACAGCTCTCTACTTCAGCGGACAGACAGATGGGGCAGCACGAGCACATCAGGCACGTGGTAGAGGCATTAAAATTCAGTAGAAGATGCAGGAAGGATGCATAGAAGGACCAAGTTAAAATTCACCAAGTTAAAATTACTTTATAGTCTTGCCTTGAGTTAATCTTTAGAGAAAAATTTGAGAGGGAAGGGCTGTAATTTAGGAGATGGAGGAAGGAGCTGCATGTATTGTAAATGTTACATGATGGAAATTTTGAAATGCCTTTCCCCAACTATACATGGAAGGGCCTGTGCACAGTCTCATCCTGAGGTTATCCCCTAGGGCAGGGTCTCTGCTGCTAAAGGCTGAGTGTTTAGTTCAGGGAAGTCTCTTCAGACTCCTGCTAAGGACCACATCCTGGGGCAGAAGCCAGCGCTCCATGTGTCAAGAAAGGAGCCGGGCGTGGTGGCGCACACCTGTAATCCCAGTACTTGGGAGGCTGAGACAGGAGGATCGCAGGTTGCAGACCAGTCTCAGCAACTTAGCGAGGCCCTCAGCAACTTAGTGAGACCCTGTTTCAAAATAAAAAAATAAAATAGAGCTGGTAGTATAGCTCGGAGGGAGAATGGCACTGGGTTCAATCCCCAGTGCCAAAAAAAGAAGAAAAAAAAAAAAAGAAAGAAAAGTAAAAAGGAAGGAAGGAGGGAAGGAAGGGAGCTGATGTCTTGCTCTTCATGGCCTTCTCCTGCCCTCTCTGGCCCTGCCCTAGATCTTGCTGTGCTGGGGACCGCCTGGGTGACAGAAGAGACTGAGAGCTCCCTGGATGTGGAGTGGGAGAACCCCCCGACAGAGGTGGACTACTACAAGCTCCGGTACGGCCCCTTGAATGGGCAGGAGGTGGCTGAGGTCACTGTGCCCAGGAGCAGTGACCCCAAGAGCCGATATGACATCACCGGTAAGAGCCAACACTGGGGACCTGCAGTGTCTGCTGCGAAAGCTGAGGTGGGGACCATGCGCACAGAGGGGTTAGGGTTAGGGTGAGGGTTAGAGGGGTCTGGGGCCTTGGAATCGGGCTCGAACCCTGACCTCCGAAACTGCCAGACACAAGCCTGCTCTGGAGGCCTGCAGACTCTGCTCCTGCACCCCAAAGCTGGAATCCCAGGGCACCTGGTTACCGGAGTAGACTTTTGAAATGCTCTCCCAAGTCGGCTAGCCCCCTTGAACGCCCTGGCTGACTCAGGATGGATTTGATGGTGTTCGGTCATCCCTTTTGGGGGAACATGTATGCGTGTGTAGAGGAGGTTGAGGTTGGTTTGTGAGCCCCAGAAGGGCTGTGTTAGGAGGCCTGGCGTGGGAGCTCCCTGTCTCAGTTGTCTGAGCCAGTGTTGCTGGGAGCTGGAAGTCATGAAACAGGGACACAAATTATAGTCCTCTTAAATGTAATACACGATCATGAAAGCCCAGGTAAGCACAGGGCCTTGGAAGAACCCCGTGCAAGGAGGGGCCCTGGGCTTCTCATCCTCATGGTAAGTCCTCCTCTGTGGCCTTGTTCTGCTGTCCCCTCCCCCTCCCCCATTTCCTTTTTTTTTTTTTTTTTTCCGGTTCTGGGGATTGAACCCAGGGGCGTTCTACCTCCGAGCTACACCCCCGGCCCTATTTTTTTTATCCTTTATTTTGAAACCGGGTCTCATGAAGTTGCGGAGGGCCTCACTAGGTAGAGAGAGAGAGAGAGAGAGAGAGAGAGAGAGAGAGAAACAGGGGGAGAGAGAGAGAGAGAGAGAGAGAGAGAGAACGAGAGAGAGAGAGCGAGCACTAAGGCTGGCTACGAACCTGGATCCCCCGGTCTCTGCCTCCCAAAGTACTGGGATTACAAGCGTGTGCCACCACGCCCGGCCCCCATTTCCTTCTTGAGAGAGCCACTCAGGGTTCTCACTCTTTGTGGAGTGGAGAATGGGTGTGTGGGCCTCATGCATGCTGCTGTTTGCCTGCATTTTGCCCCTGGAATCTGAATATTGATGCCATGATGAAGGGACAATCATTCAAGTTGCTTCTACAGAGAAATAACTTAAAAAGAAAGGAAGAAAAACCATTTAGGCTAATTATTACAACAAGAAGGAAAGAAACTTTTGAGGGGAGACAATTGTGGGAAGCAGGGAAATATTTTGGGGCTATAAATGAAATTGGGAAATCAGTTTTAGATGGCCTAACAGAGAACAGGTGCTCCAGTTGGATGTGGTGGCTCACTCCTGTAATCTGAGTACTTGGGAGGCTGAGGCAGGAGGATCATAGGTTTGAAGCCAGCCTCAGCAACTTAGTGAGGCCCTCAGCAACTTAGTAATATCCTGTTTCAAAATAAAATATGAAATAGAGCTGGGGGTATAGCTCAGAGGTGGAATGCCCCTGGGTTCAATCCCCAGTGACACATACACACACACACACACACACACACACACACACACACACAAAACAGGTGCTCCATTCTCCACTGGCTTCATCTCATCTCTTCCATTTCTCCCTCTGACCAATAAGCCGCTTCAAGGATTCCTCTGACCCCGGGGCTCTTTATCCACCTGCACTGTTAATCTTATGTACTGTTTAACCCCTTTTCTCCCCTTCGCAAGGGAAATCGAGGGGAAAAGCAGGACTGGGAGTGGGGGTCCTAACCCGCCCTCACATCCATCCCTGGCTGCTTGCTTCCAGGTCTGCATCCCGGGACGGAGTATAAGATCACAGTTGTCCCTGTAAGAGGAGATCGGGAGGGCAAGCCAATTCTCCTGAATGGCAGGACAGGTAAGAGCTGCTCGGGGCTACTTGAACACTTAATCATGTTTGCATTCGGATACTATTCTTGGTTGACTCCTCTCTGGATAAAAATTCTAAGATTTGCATATAGAGACATTATACCACTTCATGTGGGGACAACTGTTTTAGGGGGAGAGTGGAGAAGAAGCAAACCTCCTATTTCAAATTTTTTCCCTGCCATTGAAAATCTCCCCCAGGATCTTGGAATCAAGGGCAAAGGCCACTTCTGACACCTTTCTACTTATTTCAGTTGTTTCATTCACTGGGGTACTGTTTTAAGGCATTTGTCATCTTGGGCCTAGACACACAACTCCATATTATCTTAGGACAGATGATCTATAATTTCTTTCTTGCCACACTACTGTTTCTGAGTGATATCTACACTCATACAGTCTGCTTGGAAATGTCAAAATATATTAAAGACCCTTAGCCAGGCACGGTGACACACACCTGTAATTCCAGTATTTGGGAGTCTGAGACAGGAGGATCTCAGGTTCAAGGCCAGCTTCAGCAACTTAGCGAGAACCTCAGCAACTTAGTCAGACCCTGTTTCCAAATAAAAGATTAAGAAAGGGCAGGGGGTGTTAGCTCAGAGGTAGAATGCTCCTGAGTTCAATCCCCAGTACCAAAAACAGAAATAAAAAGACCCACACATGGGAGTTGTTGGAGTCTGTTCATTGAGACAATGTATAATCACAACATGTTATAAATCAATAATTTGTAATTTATTATTCAGAACAGAATTTGAACACACTGCAGGCGTATATACAAGACACCTGTGGAGCAGTTTTTAGACAGTGTTTGAGCCCATATTGAATTGTGAGCCTCCTGCAGTAGCAGTGCTCCTGAGCACCCCAGTTGGGGACCTGTGATCCAGAACATAATGGGACTGGTGGAGGCCAATCTTTGGAGGCAGAAAAGAAGGGACCTTTGAATTCTGAGTCTTCCTTGGCAAGTTTTTTCGTCCTTTCCATTTCCGTTCTGGAAGTAGCTAGTTGGGATGGCGAGAATAAGGGTGAGATGGTGGGAGAATCAAATTCACTCTCTAGCTACTTAACAGATTGCATCTCTGGAGTACGAAAGAGTTATAGTTAGATGTTTATAAAGAATAAGATATAGTTTGGCAGGCACGACTGATTGAATCACTGGCCTCTGGTGATTAACTCAACCTTTAGCACCTTCCCCTACCCAAGTAGTGGTGTGGAGAGGGGAGTGGGGCTGAGAGTGCCAGCCCCCTAATCAAGTGGTTGGCTCCCTTGGCAACCAGCCCCCATCCTGAAACTATCTGGGAGCCCCAGCCGTGGGTCATCTCATTAGCATGCAGAAAAACACTCAACAATTTGGAGCTGCCACGGGTTTTAGGAGCTATATGCCAGGAGGTGGGAAAAAAGTATGTATTTCTTTTTTTCTGATTTTTTTTGTGGTGCTGGGGATTGAACACAGGGGCACTTATGACTGTATTACATCCCTAGATCTTTTAACATTTTATTTTCAGACAGGGTTTTGCTAAGTTGCCCAGGCTGGCCTCCAATTTGGGATCTTCCTGCCTCAGCCTCCTGAGTAGCTGGGATTATAGGCATGTGCCACCATACCAGCCTCCTCCAAATATGTATTTCTTATTATAAATTACTATTATGAGTGGCTATGCCATTAACATAGATCAGACATGTTTGTGTCTTTCCATGTCAGAATTTATTGAATAATAAATTCTCAAGCTATATCACTTTTATTGGCTTTTCTTGGTGTGTGTGTGTGTGGGGGTACTGGGAATTGAACCCAGGGGCATTCTACCTCCGAGATACACCCCCAGACTTTTTTATTTTTTGTTTTGAAATGAGGTCTCTCTAGGTTGCTGAGAGTGTTGTTATGTTGCTGAGGCTGTCCTCAAACTTGTGATCCTCTTTTCTCAGCCTCCCAAGTACTGGGATTACCAGCGTGCACCACTAAACCTGGCTTCATTGGTTTTAATTTATTGAATATGTGGCAATCACAAGTTCTTTTATGCCATTCCAATCTTAATTACTAATATCTATAATACTTACGTCACACATCACACTCCACACAATTATATATAGGTTATGAAAAGGCTAAAGAAGCCAAATTGAAAGCAAAGACAGAAAGCTGATACAGATGCAAGCATCACTGCAGGTGGTCAGATAAAGTAGAACCCAGACAAAGAACTACCTGTAATCCCAGTACTTGGGAGGCTGAGACAGCAGGATCACAGGTTCGAGGCCAGCCTCAGCAACTTAGGGAGACTCTCAGCAACTTAGTGAGATCCTGTTTCAAAATAAAAAGTAAAATGCTGGGGGTCTATCTTGGAGGTAGAATGCCCTTGTGTTCAATCCCTAGTACCAATAAATAAATAAATAAATAAATGAAAAGAAGAAGAAGAAGTCAGTCAGGGGAGGGCACAGCCTGGAAGCTGTTGCTCTGTACATTGCAGAGTGACTCAGAGCAGGGCGCACTCTGCTCTCCACAATGATGATATCACACCTTCCATCCTTCATCTTTCTTTTCCTTTATTGCTGGCTAACTTTCATATTGTAAACTCCTTAACTGCAAAAATGTCCATGGCTCTTCAGTGCCTCAGGAGAAGGTGCAATCCTTTTCTCTTGGCCTCAGTGGGCCTGTCCAGCCTAGGCCTTTGTTGTTGCCACTGTTTCCCAACAGGAAGCCTTCCTGTGGCCAGAGTGTTCTTGGGGTCCCCAGCACAGAAGGGTTATCTGTGCACTGTGTATTTGTGTATGCTGTGACCCCAGCTTCAAAAACCCTCTGCCATTATCTCTAGCTATCAATTAATTCATTTCAACGAATATTTATCGCAAGGTACAGTTGGGCAAAAGAGACAGAGTCCCTTACCACTGACAAAGGTGATGCATCATGGTCCCTGCCCTTCAGGGGTTCCTAGCAACATCGCTCCTCCTTGCAGGCTCCACCAAACCTGTGCTTGTGGAATGGAGCCGTCTCTGACCACGTTAAATGTCAGCCATCTCTGCCTCTGAGTTCCTAGAGCATTTAATCACATGTGGCCTTGCGTTGCTAGTTAACCTTTCGAGTGTATTATTCCAACTAGAACATTATCACCCAAGAAGTGCTTTTATTGTCAATTATGTCCTAAAAGCAGGATGGAATATTTTATTGGATTGCAAATAAATCTGAGTCATGTGTTCTTCTAATATATATATATATAAAAGAAAAGATACTATAGTTTCTAAGGTCAGGAAATACTCTCAAACCTGGCTAGACTGCTCATTAATTTAAGAGAAAAACGATGCTGTTTTCTCTAAACATTTTGCATTTCATAAGAGGGTAAAAGACACTGGAATTTTAAGAGTATTCTCTGCGTGTGCAGGGAGGGAAGGACACAGTTCAGGTATTTCCCATTTAACAAGTCACCCTGTGGAACTTGTTAAACCCAAACTCTTGAGACCAAAGGATCTGTAAATAAAAGAGTTTATTGAGCTGTTACAGCTCCTAGCCTGAAAGAAAGGACCAGGTCCTTGAGCAAGTTCCTCAATTACCAGCAGCAAAGCTAAGTAGCATTTGGAGATGTCTGTCCACTCAGAGCCAAGAGGAATTGTGTAGAATTTGAAGAAGGAAAGCACAAATTGTTTACATTGAACCTGCATTGACTGTAGATGAAAGGGGTGGGGTTATGCACTGTGCAGAAAGCTTTGGGCTCAGAGGGCTGCTCATAAGCAGAAGGTCTCATTACTTCTTTTTTTAATATACTTTTATTGGTGCATTATAGTCTCACACCATAATGTAGTTCATAGTGATAGTGACATACATGCACACAGCACTTGGTGGGCTCTCCCCCGCTCCCTCCCCCTCCCCCATACAGGGTATTCTCACATATGTACATAATGTCACCGGAAGTGCTCCTTACTTCTTGATGGGTTGAAGTTCCAGTTCCAGAAATTTGTATGTAAACAGGGGAGGTGACCCTGGGCAGTGACAGGATTTAATTCAAGGCTTCAATTTACATTCAGGAATGTGCAAGACTCTTGCTGATAGTTTCACCCACAGCTGTTTACTGATTGATACCCCCACCCACTCCCATGCTCTGGCCTTTTTAACGAAAAGGAGGACATCTCTGAATTATTCTTTTATCTAACTAATATCATGAAAAGGGACAGGACTGACCTAAAACCCTCACCCTGTTGATGTAGCACGCGTAGAGCACTCCCACAAAGGCACAACTCCGGAAGGGTTGGCTTCAAGAGCAGCAGGTACTAGCCAGGCCGGTGTCTTGGACTTCTTCATCAGCCGTCACTCTTCACATGGACAAGAAAGGCAGACCGCTAACAGGCGGTGCTATTAGGTCATCCTCAGTTTCTCCATCTGTAAGATGAAGGGTTGGACTAAATGAGTTTGAAGTCCCTTTTCTCTTTTTTAAGTTATGGGTATTTTTGTGTGTGTGTGTGTGTGGCACCGGGGATTGAACCCAGGGGCGTTCTACCTGCGCGCTACACCCCCGGCCCTATTTTTTATACTTTATTTTGAAACCGGGTTTCACGAAGTTGTGGAGGGCCTCATTAAGGAGAGAGAGAGAGAGAGAGAGAGAGAGAGAGAGAGAGAGAGAGCTGAGGCTGGCCTCGAACCCAGATCTTCCGGTCTCCGCCTCCCAAAGTACTGGGATTACAAGCGTGCGCCACCACGCCCGGCTAAGTTATGGGTATTTTTTAAAAAGCTCTATGATGCGTGCCTCTTCATAGTGAGTAGAGAAAAAAAGCATGCCTGTGTGGTTGTACTTTTACAAGCTCCCATGCACGGTAGAACCTGCAGTCCAGCATAGTCACTTGTCAGCAATTTTCTCAGAACTTTCTCCCTTGGATTCTGCTTTGAAATAGCAGTTTTGCTTCTCGCACTCTTTTGCTCTGTACTGATTTCCAAACAAGGTCTGTCTGAAATGGCCTGCCCTGATACTTTCCTTCCCAAACTCCTTCACATGCTGCAAAGTTCACATGCTGCAAGATGAGCTCCTGATAGCATTCAGAACTCCTGTCTCTTATACACATGGCCACCCAACAGAACACCAGAGACGAAAAATCATAATGACCTCTAGCATTCGAGGGACCCCTGTATTCTAGTGGACTTCTATGTACTGTGAAGCTTCATAAATATTTTTTCCTGGCCCTTATAATAGTATTGCAAGTGTTATGGTTCTCATTTTACACATGAGAAAATCAGAGTCTACGGAGTTTAGGAGACTCAGGGCGAATGGATGAGTGGCTGAGCCGCCACTTGAGTGCAAATTATTGGCGATAAAAGTTGATAAACTTTCCAGAAGCAAAACTAGCAGAGAGCAAAAAGAGGGGTCGCTCTCTCTGAGCACATTTCTCTACCAGTGAGAATGACCGTTGAGTAATTTCATTGCCACAATAGAAAGACAGTCGTGAGGCCTTGAAAACGAGACCGTAGAATGCATAGGTACAGTTGTTCAGAGGTACCTTCAGATCAGTGGCCCAGGCCCTGTTCCCATCTCTGTCCCCATAGATTTTACATCTGGGTAGTTCTATTTTCTGCTGTCTACCTGGGTGATTCCCAGGGGACCGCTATGAACAGAGTACCTCTGTTGTCATGCACACTTCCTCCTGAGCATCCTCTTAGAGCCTGCTTGAGCGTCCCATGACCGTGTGGATGTCTGTGTCCTCATTGCCCACTCTCTCATTCCATAAGGGCCTCTCTGCCGGCGAGAGGGGCCCAGTGCCTGTCTCCCAGAGGCAATAGGCTAAGACCACTTTGTCTCCTTAGATGTCTCTCCAAGATCCAATTTACTGCAGCTGCTGAATTTCAGATTACAGTAATTTTTCGGATCACGTATAATTTTATTTTACAATTTATTATTAGTAGTGGACTCCTAATATTGATAATAATGCTGTTCAGAATAGACTATAGTGGTATAAGAAATGTGTAGTCTGATAGAAACAATTGGGTTCAAATCTTGCTTCTACCACTTACGATGTCCCAAAGAAAACTCTTGGTCCCATTTCTCTCTCTCTCTCCCTGCGACTGTAAACCGTTTCCTTCCTTTGCTGTAAATGGTTGCTCCATTCTGCAAATTGCTCAGGCCCCAAACCAACAAATTGTTCATTATACCCTACATCAAGTCCGTCAGCAGATTCTGACAGCGTTACCTTTGAAGACTCCCAAGCCAGCCTTCCTCATGACTTCCGTCATTACCACAGTTGTCCACACGCCTGCCATCTTGCACAGAATCTGTTAGAGCAGCCACCTGGGTGACCTCCGCTCTTGACCTACTATTTTCTGTGCTCTCCCCAGTTGCTAGAAGGATCCTTTTAGAACAAAAGTCAGATCATATCATTCTTCTTTGCAAAACCCTAGAGACTTCTCATCATACACGGTGCAAAAGCCAAAGTCATTACAATGGCCTTCAAAGCGGTCCACAGTCCCCTGCCCCTCACCTCGCTGGCCTTAACCTCCAGCCACTTGACTTACTCTGTCTAGATGCTCGCGCCTCCTTCCCGTTCCCTGATTACACAAAGCAGGGCCGATGGACTCGCTGCTCCTTCTGCCTGCAATGAAATCCCCCCAAATTGCATATGGCTGCCTCGTTTCATTTAAGTCTTTGTTCAAATGTTTCCTTCTCAGTGAGGGAGATGTTTCCTGATGTCCTGGTCTAAAATCACGAATATCTTTTGTTCATCATTTTCTCTCTTTTTTTCTTTTTGGTTCTATGGATGGAGCCTAGGTCAGTGCACATGCTAAGCACACGCTCTACCACTGAGCTACATCCCCAGCCCTTGGACTTTGACATCTCTAAAATAGCATCATATGTACTCATCCCAGAGCCAACACTCTGAGGTCGTGGGCTCAGGACATGGCACTGGGAAGCACACGTGCATCTAAGACATGGCTGACATATTGTTCAGGTCTGGTCCTTTTGAACCTCAACTCCACACTGGCAGGGATTTCTGTTTTATCCACTGATGACTGCCAAGTGTCACCGTGTTCCCTGACACATAATGGGTGAGCAGTGAATTGCTGTGGAATTAATGAACTAAGCTTTGGGGATTTTTGTTTGGAAAAGGAGAAGAAGGAGCATCATAGAGATGTTAAGTGCTAGCTCTAGAAACTATAATTGGAAGGAATGGGTAGGAAAGGTGAGTTGTTTTCATTTGAGGAGGATTAGGAAGGGGATTGATAATTATACTTGCTGGGTGGTCCCTGCAATAGGAATTAGATGTATTCTTTTTTTTTTTTTTGGTGGCACTGGGGATTGAACCCTGTGGCATTCTACCTCTGAGCTACTCCTCTAGCCCTATTTTACTTTTTATTTTTGAAACAGGGTCTCACCAAGTTGCTGAAACTGGCCTTGAACCTGCGATCCTCCTGTCTCCATCTCCTAAGTACTGAGATTCCAGGCATGCGCCACCACACCTGGATGAAATAGATGCATTCTCTCTGTCTAGGTCACACACAGTTGAAGGAGTTACGCTCAAGGTGTTACACCTGAAGGAGTTTTCTCTAATGCATTCAGTGATCTGAAAGTGGAACAGATTGTTTTGTCTACCGGGGAGCCTTTCAGTTTAGAGACCAAGTAGAGGCCAGTTGTCCACCTGTCATGGATGATGGAGAGACCGTCTTGCATCGTGTAGACTACTGAACAAGGCCACCCAGATAAACTAGACCTTAAAGCATCTGTGATCATGGCCAGCCAAATTCTTTCTCTAATTTCTCTTTCTCGTGTGTTTTTATGAAGACATCGATGGTCCGACCAATGTGGTCACTGATCAAGTGACAGAAGACACTGCAGCAGTCTCCTGGGACCCGGTGAAGGCTGACATAGACAAGTATGTGGTGCGCTACATTTCCCCGGATGGGGAGACCAAGGAGAAGGTGGTGCCCAAGGACCAGCGCAGCACCGTCCTGACTGGCCTGAAGCCCGGAGAGGCGTACAAAGTCTACGTGTGGGCCGAGAAGGGCAATCAGGGGAGCAAGAAAGCTGATACCAAGGCCCTCACAGGTAACAGGAGGTCGGGCGCACTGCATTTCCCATTTTCCCAGGGCAGGGAGAAGGTTGATTTTTTAATTCTGAGGTCATTGCCACCTGGCATCAGCTCTTTTATTTGCAGGAGTGGGAAAATTTGCCAAAGCAATTTGGAGTTTCATAATTATGAGTTTTGGGTTTTTTTTCTCTCTTTTATCCTCAAAGCAAGGAGACCAGACTTAATTTGATACAGAGGTCATATTTATCTGGGCTGGAATTCCATATGCAACTCTCTCTGAGTAGAGTAACTCTTTCTAATTTTCATTTTTTTCATGTGAAAACTTGAAATCTTGGGACTGACAGTGAATGTGAATCTCAGTGCGCAGCAGCTGTGTGGGCACTGCGCGCGTGGTCTGGAGCGCTGCGTGTGTGGTCTGGAACACTGCGTGTGTGGTCTGGAGCACTGCGTGCGTGGTCTGGAGCACTGTACGCGTGGTCTGGAGCTCTCTTTCAGACCATGGAAATGGATCGCAACCTGAGTCAACTTTCACCAAATGCACTGATTCTGCCTTTAAACTGTTAGAAACATAAGGGTCATCACACTTCCTCTGCTCAGTCTGCTCAAGACTGTGCAGGACAGCATGCCTTTTTTTTTTTTTTGTATTGGGGATTGAACCCAGGGCCATTCTACCTCTGAACTAAACTCCCAGACCTCTTTTCATTTTTTTTAAAAAATTTTGAAACAGGGTCTTGCTAAGTTGCCGAGGGTCTCACTAAGTTGCTGAGCCTGTCCTTGAACCTGGGATCCTCCTGTCTCAGCCTCCCAAATACCGGGATTACAGACATGCACCACCACACCTGGCTAATGTGGCCATTCTTTCTGATTAAACCAAATTTTGCTGCTTCCCTGAATTAAGAGCAGCCTGACCTTGATGCCCACTTAAGGTTCCAAAACATATGGCAGGAAATCAGAGGAAAGAGATTCACTTACTGCGTGATCCCTGTTCTGGACAGTCACTGAATATAGAGATGCCCGGAGAAGGAGGCTCGCACATAGGTAGGGATATGGTTTCAGACGCTTGGCTGTCCAGAGTTTAATCCAAGCTCTGCCATTTACTACCTGAGTGGCTTTGGGCAAGTTATTTCGCTTCTCTTTCTCAGCTTCTTTTCAGTAAAATGGTGCCTGCGTGTCTACATCACAGGGTTATTGGCGGGCTACATGAGTTAATTCATAAAAAGTACCTGCCACATAGCAAGGGCTATGTAAATGAGAGTGATGAGGACTTCTTAGAGTGTCAGTCAACATTTGGCCCTTGGACTATTCTGTGGTTTAGTGTCCTAGATCCCGGTGGGCCTCAGGAGCTGATCCCCAGGGGAGGAGAGAAGTTCGTAGTTGAAGTTGACGGTGAGATCTAAATTTGTTTAAAGTCAGAGTCAGCACACTTTCTGGAAAGGATCAGATAGTAAGTATTTTCAGCTTTCCAGACCAGTCAGTTTCTGTTGCAGCTACTCAGCTCTACCAAGGAGGCCTGGAAACAGCCACAGATAATAGTGTGTACATGGGTTGGCACAAGTGTGTTCCAATAAAACTTTATTTGTAAAGGGTCGCATTTGGCCTGTGCGCTGTAGATTGCCAACTCCTGGTTATGATACACACTACTTTCTGTTTATTAGGATTTTGAGCATGGTGAAAAGAAAGAGCATGTGGGTCAGCCTTTTTAAGACGGGGAGGATGGATTAGAGATGAGTCTTACCTTCTCTCAGCCAGGGGTGGGGTGTGAATAAGCACCCCACCATTTGGGGAGCCATTGGAGTGTGGTGTTGCTGTGAGGAAGGGGGCAGGGATAGAGCTGGGCTCTGGGGGAACAAAGATAAAGGACATGGTTCACGTCTGCATGATGTTCACAATCCTCTGTGTGGAGATGACAAGCAAAAGAGATAAAAGTACAGTGAGTCATGTTCCAGAGGAAACAAGTATTCCTGGAGGCGTGGAAGTCGAAAAGAAGGGTACCACCCACAGACTGGGGGTGGGGTGGAGAGAGGGGTCCTGGCAGGCTGAGCAGAGCCTGGGAGGACCGGTGGGAGGTAGCAGTGGGAGCCACGTGTGCAGAGGCCTCAGGTGTGCGAAGGTGACAGGTCAGGTAATCACAGCATTTTTATGGTGGCAGGTCTGTCAGGGGGCATAGAAGTGAAGAATGAGGCTGGAGTCTTAAAGCCAGATCACAGTCCCTCCCAGGAGCTAAATCGTTTGTCCTTACATGACAGGTGTCTGTTCAGCAGCCTGGACGCTGGTCCTTAGGCCGGTCCTCTCACTTGGCCATGAATTTCACTGAGCTGGCCTGCCGTGCTTGGCAGGCAAAACTCTGCTGGTTTGATGCATTTGCTAGCCTGAAAAGCTCAGCTTTTAGAAACAGGGTAATAAAGGCATCATTTTCTAACCATACACCAAATTGCTTTGATTTCTGACTCTCTCTAAGGGTTTACATCTTGAGGACAAAGCGGTATTTTATACCTCAAGGGCCATTCATAATAGCAGCTATATAAGCATCTATCATGCAGTATCTCCTGCAGCATTCACTATAGCCTAGGAGGTAGGTGCTGATGTTTTCCTCTTTGAAGACGTGAGGAAACAGAGACTTGAAGTACACAGCTTGTCCCTAGTGAGCATCCAGGGAATGGCAGAGCCCAGATTCTAACCTGGTTCAGTCACATAGAAACCTGGACAGATTTTTCAAGAAGGACTGTCTTTATTAGCCCGGACCTCAGATACCATCAATTTAAAATTTTCCTTCTTGATTCCTGGCCACAGACATAATGTTTAGTTGGAAAGAACTGACAGCTCCTACTTCTGGGATATTTTTTTCTTCCAAAGAACATATTAGAACAGATGCAGAGATTTGTTGAAATATGATTGCTTTCAGGTACAAGGAGTTAGGAATAGAAAGAGTGTGGTTATGTAAATTCAGGGTCCAGGAGAAACTTGGATGTGAAGACTAATTACTTTTATCCAGAAGCAAGTTGTAGGAAAAGTTTAGAGAGCTGCTCTTTATGTTAGCTTGGTCTGAAAACTCTACTTTTTTATAATGCTAGTAGCTCATTCTTGGAATTTCTGACCACTTCCTTAATTAAACCCCCAGGTTCTCTCAATCATTGGCATATAGCAGACTCTAAAATTTATTGAGGCCATTATTTTGGCTGCGTATGTGCGGGTCCTTCAGGAACTAGAGTGTGGTGAACTCTTCCTTCTTCTTTTGTATCTTTCTTAAAGAAATCGATGGTCCAACAAACCTGGTGACTGACCAGGTGACAGAGAACACAGTCGCTGTCTCCTGGGACCCTGTGCAGGCTGAAATTGACAGGTATGTGGTAAGCTACACCTCTGCAGATGGACAGACCAGAGAGGTTCCAGTGGGGAAGGAGAAGAGCAGCACCGTCCTGACGGGCCTGAGGCCGGGTATGGAGTATGAAGTCTACGTGTGGGCCCAAAAGGGAAACCGGGAGAGCAAGAAGGCTGACACCAAGGCCCCTACAGGTAACTAGAGACAGATGGTCAGTTGGAATTGAATTTTGAGCTTGTAGGTTTGAGTGTGCATGATACCAAAGGTGGTAGCCTGAGATGAGAGACTGCAACTGGAGTCTTAAAGATGTAAGACAGTGAGCTGTAGTAGGCATCTCAGTGGTGTGCTCTATGCTGACAGTGATGAGCTGTTCATGAAACCACCTGGCCACCAGAGATGAGAAGCAAAGTTGTACAGTAGGATATTTTTAGCAGACTTAGCCAAATGCGTATAGGATGTGGTTATTGCAAGGTCTGTGATAATAACTCTTTGATAAAATGATGTCTTGATGTGCCATATAGTACTAAGAAGACTTTGTTCCTCCCACATTTTAGGGAGCTGAAAGTCAACAAAGAATGCCAAGTTTGTAATGATCCCTTTTTTGAAATTGAGAACTAGGGGCTACTTTCTCTCCCTGCCCCTTGCTTCTTTTTTTCTGTACTGGGAATCGAACCCAGGGCCGTGCACATGTTAGGCAAGTGCTCTACCACTGTCTTGGTCCACATTCTCGCTGTTGTAATCCAAAACAACTGATCACACAGCTTACAGAAAGGAAGATTTTTTTTTTCTGCTCACAGTTTTTGAAGATTTAGAGGTTCAATCCATGTGAGGCCAGGTCTGCAGAGCTCAGGGCAGAGTGGTGGAAAGTGGAGAGAGGGAGAGTGCATGGCTCCACTCTCACATTGTGAGGGCTGGAAGCAGAGAGAGAGAACAAGGGGAGGTGGGACCTTATATAATCCCCAAGGCCACACCCCCAGGGACCCATCCTTGGCAACCAAGCCTCACCTCCAACATTGCTACTTTGTTTCCATGAGGGCTAGGGGGACATTTTAAATCCAAACCATTATAACCACTAAGCTACATTCCCAGCCCTTTTATTTTGAGAAAGGGTCTTGCTAAGTGGCTCAGACTGACCTTGAACTTGCCATCCTCCTGCCTCAGCCTCCTGAGTAGCTGGGATTGCAGTTATGTACCACCACTACTTTCTCCCATGACTCCCCCCAGAGATGTGGGATGGGAATACAGTGACCTCATGCCAAGAGCTCTGGAAGAGGAAAATCGTGACAACTGGGTGGTGGGTGGCTGTTCCTTCCACTGTCCAAGCTTAGACTTTTCCAAACACTTTCCTTTCAGACATTGACAGTCCCAAAAATCTGGTGACTGACCAGGTGACGGAGAATACAGTCACTGTCTCCTGGGACCCTGTGCAGGCTGAAATTGACAGGTATGTGGTGAGCTACACCTCTGCAGATGGACAGACCAGGGAGGTTCCTGTGGGGAAGGAGAAGAGCAGCACCGTCCTGACGGACCTGAGGCCGGGCATGGAGTATGAGTTCCACGTGTGGGCCCAGAAGGGGGCCCAGGACAGCAGGAAGGCTGACACCAAGGCCCCTACAGGTAAGGGAGCACGCGTTAGCACTGTGTCATTTCAAGCTCCTGGTCCAGCCATGTTGGTTCTCCTTCTCTGACCTTGGCAGTCAGGGAAGTTTTTATGGACTGGAGTGTGATATATTTCCATAGTAAATTGTGTACCTCTCACTTCTTTTTTTCTTTTTCTTTTGGTCCTGAGGGTTGCGCCCAGGGGCATTATACCTCTGAGCTACAGCCCCAGTCCTTTTTTTATTTTAAAACAGGGTCTTGCTAAGTTGCTGAGGATCTTGCTAAGTTGTTGAAGCTGATCTCAAACCTTTGATCCTCTGGTCTCAGCCTCCCAAGTACTGAGATCACAGGCGTGCACCAACATGCCTGTAATTAAATAAAGGCTTTTTCCTTTATTTTATTTTAAAGAGAATATAATCTAGCTGTATTTTTATTTTTTATATTTTTAATGGCTTCTCTCAGAATGCAAGACTCATTGTGATCTCCAAACTTTGGTCTTTAAAGATTGATGGTTATTTCTCATAGTCCCCTATTCTTCCTCTGTCTATATACCTTCTTGTTGTTAAAAAACAAAATGCTTCACTTTGGTAAAAAATAAATATGAAAAAAGTACAAGCAGCTATCATGCAGAGTGCCAGACTTGTGGATCGTGATCCAAAACCAACTTAAAAACAAACAAGCAAGCAAGCAAGCAAGCAAGCAAGCAAGCAAACAAACAAACAAACAAACATAAACTCCTCACCTGTTAAGCCCTTCCTACCAAGCTTGTTCTTGTTTCCGCCCTTTGGATGAATGTTTTAGGCAGAAATAATGACTGTATTTTGCTACCTAAAAACAAGACAATATCTAGTCCCTCAGTGTTCATTTTTTTTTGTAAAGAAAATGTCTGCATCCATCCTTCAGTTACTGTTGGCCGTTTGCAAGCTAACTGCCTGCTTTAAAAGGGGACTGCTCAGCCTCTCTTGTGTTTTCCTTCTTGTACTTTAAGCACCATTCTTCAACATGTGAAGTGCAATTTCTGACTCATTTGTATGTGACACAGCTGGGAGATGTAAGCTGAAGGGAGGTCAAAGGTCAGGATGAAGAGATGTGAGGGTCAGGAGGGGAAGACAGGGGTCAGGAGGAAGGGGGGTAGAGAGGAGAAGTTAGGGGTCCAGAGGGAGGGAGGGAGTTGAAGGAATAGGAGAGAGGAGAGGTTAGAGGTCAGGAGGAAAGACCAGGCATCAGGAGGAAGGAGATTGATGGAGTAGGAAGGAGAGGAGGGCAGGGGTCAGGAGGAGAGGCCAGGGGATATGGAAGGTCCTGCTCAACTATAGCAATCATGGCTGATTTGGGCCTGTCGTGGGGCCTGTAGAGAAAGTCAACTATTTTTCTCATGGAGCACTCTTGTTCTTATCTTCCCTAGGGATCTCTCACTGTAATAATCATAAGGGCCAATGCTTGTCGCTTGTTTCCCTTCTTCTACTCATATATCTATGGGTTCACTCTAGTGCCCCTGATGGAGTTCCCTCATTCCTCTCTATAACTCTAGCCTTTTTTCTTTTGAAACAGGGTCTCACTAAGTTGCTGAGGGTCTTGCTAAGTTTCTGAGGCAGTCTTTAAACCTGGGATCCTCCTGTCTCAGCCTCCTAAGTACTGGGATTACAGGCATGCGCACAGTGCTCAGCATTTCTAGCTGGTCCTCTAGGAAAGCTTCTGACATAGCCCTGGCCTCACTTAGCCACCCTGGTCCGTGGGGAACACACGAGCATCCTTTGCACGGTCAGCTGGGTGCATGGGCCTTTTGCAATGTCGCCGCCTCTTTTTGCTCTTTCTCTTTTTGCAGCCTTTCTCCTCCCTCTCAGACATTTTAAGAAAATGTCAGGCACCAGCCAGTGGTGCTCCCCCAGCTTTGGGAAGGGCTTCTCAACCTTGGCATTCTTGGCAGTTTGAGCTGGATAGGTCTTTGTAGCCGTGTCGTTCTTGTGCATTGTAGGATGTTTAGCAGCATCCCTGGCGTCTACCCATTAGACGCCAGTAGTCTCCTGTTTCAGGCAGCACTCTCACTGCTGTGACCCCAAATACCCGCTGACTACGATACGTTTGCTCGCAGCTCTGAAGGTTTCAGAGGGTTCAGTCCATGTTAGGCCGCATCGGGTCTGTGGAGCTCAGGGCATGCTGGCTGGAAGCTGAGAGAGCACAAACAGAGGGACTCTGCTCTCGCATCATGGAGGCTGGAAGGGGAGAGAGAGAGAGAGAGAGAGAGAAAGAGGGGGGGGAGGAGGAAGGACATATATATAGACCCTATGGGCCCCTTCTCAGCAACCAAGTCTCCAACATGGCTGCTCTATCTATGACATGAGGTCTGGGGAGCATTATAACTCCAGACCATAGCATCTTCCCATCCTACCAGGTTGTGGAAACCCAAACTTTCTTCATACATTGCCAATAAACCCTGTTGAGCTCTCCTGCTCTACGTATGTAATAATAAGCTCTGTAAGGAATCCTCCTGAAACTGTTTAAGGCCTGGGTCCTACCCATGGGATTCATAGCATAACTCCAAATAATTCTTTAAGTCCCATCTCACAAGCTTCTCCAACCTCTTTTATAGCCTGGATATGCTTGGTCAGACAAGGGTCATAAAACTGCCTTGGTTGTGGTCATGGTTGGAATATAGACGCCGATTTTCTTGGAGTCACAGTCTAACCAAACATGTGTGATAGGAACTATGAGCAAATGATTTCAGGAAAATGACTTTCGCAATGAAATATTTAGAACCAAGAAATGCTAGTACTTTCTTGGTAAAATACACATTTGAGTGCCTTTTGTGTGTGTGTGTGTGTGGTGTGGAGAACCATAATCTCTTGCATTTATAAAGTATCAACAAATTGATATCATTAATAATGATAGTTTATGGTCATTGGGCATCTATTCAGTGCTAGGGACAGTCATAAGAGATACATTATTAACTCATATAACACAAAAACTCTATGAGATATAGAGTAATAATATTCTCCCCACACACCCCTTGTTTTGTTACTGTGGAAGAAATTGAAGAAGACAGGCTGCTTTACCCTTTATTACATTTTGAATCATGGGGTGAATATTCTGGGGATTCAGAACGACAAACACTGTAATGCTTTAACATTTTCAAAGCCACTTTTCTATGTGTTTTTTTGTTTTGGTCTTGGTTTATAGAGCTAACCAGAGAGATATGTACAATAATTATTAACAACCCCATGTTACCCATATAGAATTAAAGTAAAGTAACTTGCCAAAGGTCATAAATAAGTTAGTGATTTATGAAGGTAGACACATGCATGGAATACTAGTACTTGAAAGAACCTAAAGTTCCAACTGGCTGGAGATTTTGGAGAGGAAGTTGCTGAGGCATGGACGGAGGCAGCTGAGATGTCCAAGGCACAGCTGGCTGACGGCAGAGCTGGGATAAGATCCCTGGTCCTGGCTCTGCCGCTGGCCCCTCTAACTCTAGATGCTGTGCTCATCCTATGCTGCCTCCTTGAAGCAGCCAAGAATCCAGCTGTGGAGACAAAGTCTATGTCCATGAACAACTGGAATCCCACTTATGAGATGGGAAAACCCATAAGAACAGGGAACTGTCTCAGCCCAAGCAAAATGTGTCACTCTTTGGGGCCTGTTAGTAGTGTTTATTGATCGGCACTTTTCCTTTTAGACATTGACAGCCCCAAAAACCTGGTGACTGACCAGGTGACAGAGACCACTGCCACTGTGTCCTGGGAGCCGGTGGAAGCCGACATTGACAGATACATGGTGCGCTACACCTCTGCGGATGGAGAGACCAGAGCGGTCCCAGTGGGGAAGGAGAAGAGCAGCACTGTCCTGACGGGCCTGAGGCCGGGTGTGGAGTACACAGTCGACGTGTGGGCCCAGAAGGGGGCCCGGGAGAGCAGGAAAGCCAACACCAAGGCCCCCACAGGTAACGGCCATCACTCTTTGGGAGTGAAACACCTGTCATGCTAAGCCCATGGGAGGATGTTTGATTTTCCTTCTCTGACATTGGCAGGAATCAGTGATTTGTAGAAGACGCAGATGCTAGACGTTTGTCATAGTACTCACACCTTTTCTTAATACCCTTTAACACATATCCAAATATATGGACCTTATACTTTGGTCTTTCAAAGATTAGTGGTGATTGGTCACATCCACTCACTGTTTCTCCAGTGTGGGTTTCCTTTGTGGTCAATCATCAACGTATTTCTTCTTGAAAAGGAAAAGATATAAGGAAACCACCTATATTAGGATGTGTGAGCTAAGTATTTTAGGGAAATGGCTTTTGCTGACACAGTTGATGATTTATATTTACTGGGTTAGATTCATAAAATATTCATGGAATATCAGGGAATATTGAAATCTATTTGGTCAAAGGTCCACATTGACAGATGAGGAATGGGAGGTACAGTCAGAGGTGGCTCAGGCATCCAAGGCTCTGGCTGATGGCAGAGCTGGGACAAGATTCCTGGTCCTGGCTCTGCCTTTCCAGATAGGACTAGACCCCGGCCCTTCTATATCTGGATGTCAGGCCCATTTGACTGTCCTGTGCTGCCTGCCTCCTTGAGGGGGCCATGAATCCAGTTATGGCAACAAGGTCTGTGTCCACAAAACAGCTGGAATCAACCTATGAGATGGGAAGCCACAAGAACAGGAAACAGACTCAGCCCAAGCAAAATGGTGCCGCTCCTTGGTGCCTGTTAGTAGTGTTTATTGATCAGCACTCTTCCTTTTAGAAATTGATAGCCCTAAAAACCTGGTGACTGACCTGGTGACAGAGACCACTGCCACTGTCTCCTGGGACCCAGTGGAAGCTGACATTGACAGATACGTGGTGCGCTACACCTCTGCCGATGGAGATACCAGGGAATTTCTGGTTGGGAAGGAGCAGAGAAGCACTGTCCTGACGGGCCTGAGGCCTGGGGCAGAGTATAAGGTCGATGTGTGGGCCCAGAAGGGGACCCGGGAGAGCAAGAAGGCAAGGACCCAGTACCCTACAGGTAATGGACATCATTCTTTGGAAATGTGATGCCTGTCGTGTTAAGCCCATGGGAGGATGTTTGCTTTTCTTTCTGTGACAGTGGCAGAAACCGGTGATTTGTAGAAGACCCAGATGCTAGACCTTTGTCATGAGACTCACTCCATTCTTCAATTCCCTTTATCACATAATCCCATTATTAGAAGCTCATATGCAGCCTCACAGTTTGGTCTCACAAAGATTAATGGTGATAGGTCACATCTGCCCACTGTTCCTCCAATTGTGTGTTTCCTTTGTGGCCAATCTCAAAATATTTCTTTTGAAATGCAAGGTATATAGAAACCTTCATGTCAGCATCTCTGAGCTAAGAAATGGCTTTTGCTGTGATCTCATTGGAAGAAGGAGGGGTTATTGCTTTCTTTGTGAATAAATCCCCTTTTACATACTCTTTATTACATTTGAGGATGCTGTGGTCACAATTATATGTGATAACTGTTCATAATTTTAATAGTTTTTCCGGCTCTGTTCCCTCATTTTTAAGGACAGCCTTTTTAAGATGTATTTACATACAGTAAAATTCACCCTTTTAAAGTGTCCAGTTCAGCAGTTTTCATATGTTTACAGAGTTGTACAAATATCACCACAGCCTGTTTCAGAGCATTTTCATCACCAAAAGAAACCTCATCTCCACCACCAGTCACTCCTCCTCCCACCCTCTCCAGAGCTTGGTAGCAACTGCTGTCCATCTTAAGAGATTCCCCTGTTTTGAACATCTTGTATCTATGGATAAATAAAATATGCGGCCTTTTTTTGACTGGCTTCCTTCTTGAAGCTTCATATTTTCTAGGTTCATCCATGTTGTAGCATGTATCAGCACTTAATTGTATTGTGAATTGGTATTCCATTGTATGGATATACCACGTTCTCTTTATCAGTCCATCAGTTGTTAAGTAGGTGGGTTGTTTCAACTTTTTAGCTCTTGTGAACAGTCATGCTGGGGGATTTGTGTATAATTTTTTTCAGTGCTGGGGATTGAACATATGACCTTATGCATGCTAGACAAGCACTTTACCACTGAGCTATATCTCACCCCCCTGTGTATAAGATTTTGTGTGCACATATATCTTTGTCTTCATTTCTCATAAGCGTGGACTTACTAGTTCATCTGGTATTCCTATCTTTAATTTTTGAGGAACCATAGGATGTTTCCATAGTGGTGGTGCCAATTTGAATGCCCACCAGCAATGAATGAGGGTTACTTTGTTCATTTGGTTTGTCCTCGGGGGAATTTGTTGAATGGGTAGAGTGGGAGTCAATATCCATATCTACCACAGTATCCACATTTGCAGTTGAATATCCTCAAATACAGTGAAGTACAAGATTTCCATAAGGTAGCTGATGATTCATTGGGTTTGATTCATGAAATAGTCATGGAATATCAAAGTGTCTTAAAATCTATTGAGTCCAAGGCCCACATTTACAGATGAGGAATGGGAAGCAGTCAGAGGTAGCTGAAGCAAGCCACAGCTTGCTGATGGCAGAGCTGGGACAAGATCCCTGATCCTGGCTCTGCCTTTCCAGCTAAGACTAGATCCCAGCCCTTCTAAGTCTAGATGTCATGTCCATTCCGCTGTCCCGTGCTTCCTCCTGGAGGGAGTGAAAAGTCCAGCTGTGGAGACAAAGTCTGTCCATGAAACAGCTGGAACCCCACATATGAGATGGGAAGACCACAAGAACAGGGAACTGTCTCAGCCCAAGCAAAATGTGTCACTCTTTGATGCCTGTTAGTAGTGTTTATTGATCGGCACTTTTCCTTTTAGACATTGACAGCCCCAAAAACCTGGTGACTGACCAGGTGACAGAGACCACTGCCACTGTGTCCTGGGACCCAGTGGAAGCCGACATTGACAGATACATGGTGCGCTACACCTCTGCGGACGGAGAGACCAGAGAGGTCCCAGTGGGGAAGGAGAAGAGCAGCACTGTCCTGACGGGCCTGAGGCCGGGCGTGGAGTACAAAGTCGATGTGTGGGCCCAGAAGGGGACCCAGGAGAGCAGGAAGGTCAACACCAAGGCCCCCACAGGTAACGGCCGTCATTCTTTGGGGATGTAACACCTGTTAAGCTAAGTCTATCGGAGGTCAGGTTTGGTTTTTCTCTCTGACACTGGCAGAAATCAATGATTTGTAGAAGACCCGGTGCTAGACCTCTAGCATATGACGCACTCCGTCCTTCAATATGCTTTAACACATTATCTCACACTTAGGAGCGTATGTTCCACCTCATACTTGGGTCCAATAAAGATTAATGGTGAGCTGGGTGTGGTGGCACACACTTGTAATCTCAGTACTTGGGACGTTGAAACAGGAGGATCACAGTTTGGAGGCCCCCCTCAGCAACCTAGGGAGTCCCTCAGCAATTTAGCAAGATCCTGTTTCAAAATAAAATAGGATTGGGGGTGTAGCTCAGAGGTAGAATGCCCCTGGGTTAAATCTTAGTAACACACACACACACACACACACACACACACACACACACACACAAATTAATGGTGATAGGTCACATCTACCTACTGTTCTTCCAATTGTGTATTTCCTTTGTGGCCAATCTCAAACAATTTCTTTTGAAATGCAAGAGATGTAAAAAAGCCATGTGTGTTAGAATCTGGGAGCTAAATACTTTAGGGAAATGAATTTTGTTGTGATCTCTTTGGAATAAGGAAGGGTTATTGATTGCTTTTTTTAGTGGACAAATTCCCTTTTGAATATACTTTACTATATTTGAGGATCTTGCAGTCACAATTATATATGATAACGATTCATAATTTTAAAGCTCTTTCATCTCTGTTCCCTTGTTTTTGAAAATACCCTGATTAACATGTATTTACATAGTATAAAATGCACCCTTTTCAAGTGCCCAGTTCAGCAGTTTTAGTCTATTTACAGAGATGTACAACTATCATCACAGCCTGTTTCAGAGCATTTTCTTCACCAAAATAAACCTCATCTCCACCGCCCCGCCAGTGCTTGGTAGCAACTGCTCTCTGTCTGTCTGGATAGATTCCCTGGTCTGAACACCTCGTATTCATAGACAAATAAAATATGTGACCTTTGATGACTGGCCTCTTTCATAAAGCATGATATTTGCCAGGTTCATGCATGTTGTAGCATATGCCAGTATTTAATTGTATTGTGAATTAATATTCTATTGTATGGATATACCACATTTTCTTCATCAATCCATCAATTGTTGGACACTTGGGCTTTTCTACCTTTTTGTGATTATGAATACTGATCTTGTGAGCATTTGTGCACAACTTTTTACTTGGACATATATCTGTCTTTCTTTTAAGCTTATTTATGCTTAGGCATATAATTCCTGGATCAGTTAATCATTTGGTATTTCTATTTTTTTTCTTTTTTCTTTTTGTACTGGGAATAGAATCCAGGATCTTGTGCATGCTAGGCAAGCATCCTACCCCTGAGCTACACCCCAAGCCCTTTTCTAAAATTTTGAGACAGGGTCTCACTAATTTGCCTACAGACCTGGCTTGGTTATTCTACCTTTAACTTTTTTTTTTTTTGGTACTGGGGATTGAACACAGGGGCATTGAACCCAGGGGATTGAACCTCTGAGCTACATCCCCAGCCCTTTTTATTTTGAAACAGCGTCTTGCTAAATTGCTTAGGCTAACCTCAAACCTGCGATCCTCCTGCCTTAGTCTCCCAAGCGCTGGGATTACAGGCATGTACCACCATGTCTGGCACCTTTAATTTTTGAGGAACTTCCAGCATGTTTTTATAGTGATTATACCATTTTACATGCCCACCAGCAATGAATGAGGGTTATTTTCTTCATTTACTTGGTCCTCAGAGGAAGCTTCTGAAATGTAGAGCAGGAAGCAACATCTATATTTTGCAGTTGAGAATCCTCAAATTCAGTGAAGTATGGGATTTCCACAAGTCACATAGCTGCTGATTCATTGGGTTTGATTCATGAACTATTCATGGAATAGTGTGGTACCTTAAAGTCTATATAGTCTAGCTGGGCGCAGTGGCCCATGCCTGTAATCCCAGCTACTTGGGAGGCTGATGCAGGCAGATAGCAAGTCTGAGGTCAGCCTGGGAAAATTAACAACACCCTGTCTCAAAAGAAAATTTAGAAAAAAGGCTGGTGATGTAGCTCAGTGGTAGAGCACTTGCCTAGCATGGGCAACATCCTGGCTTTAATCTCCAGTCTGTCAAACAAAACAAAACAACAAATAAACAAACAAAAGCATCTGTTTAGACCAAGGCCCACATTGACAGATGAGGAATGGGAGGTGCAGTCAGAGGCGGCTTAGGCGTCCAAGGCTCTGGCTGATGGCAGAGCTGGGACATGGTCCCTGGTTCCGGCTCTGCCTCTCCAGATAGGACTAGACCCGGGCCTCTCTAAGTCTGGATGTTGTATCCATTCCACTGTCCCGTGCTGCCTCCTTGAGGGGACCAAGAATTCAGCTGTGGAGACAAGGTCTTTGTCCACGAAACAACCGGAATCTAACATATGAGATGGGAAAACCACAAAAACAGGGAACGGTCTCAGCCCAAGCAAAATGGTGTCACTCGGTGCCGGTTAGTAGTGTTTATTGATCAGCACTTTTCCTTTTAGACATTGACAGCCCCAAAAACCTGGTGACTGACCAGGTGACAGAGACCACTGCCACTGTGTCCTGGGACCCGGTGAAGGCTGACATTGACAGATACGTGGTGCGCTACACCTCTGCTGATGGAGAAACCAAGGAATTTCTGGTTGGGAAGGAGCAGAGAAGCACCGTCCTGATGGGCCTGAGGCCAGGTGTGGAGTACAAGGTCGACGTGTGGGCCCAGAAAGGAGCCCGGGAGAGCAAGAAGGCCAGCACCGAGGCCCCCACAGGTAATGGACAGCGCTCTTGGGGACTTTTAACACTTGTCATGCTACGCCTATGGGAGGTCACGTTTTGTTTTCCTCTTGTGACATGGGACGAAATCAGTGATCCATGGGCGGGCAGAATGGTATCTCTTGATAATGGACCACACACACGATACCTCACTTGCCCGTTTCCTTTGAAGTCAAGTCCTTGTGTCAATCCCCCAGCTATTTCTGGGTGGTCGTGTCCATCAGATCCTCTTCCGAGTGCATGGTCTTTGCTGGAGACATGATTGATGGTCTCTTAGTGAGTTTCTGAATAGGAACAGAAAATGAATATAAAATAATATCAGTAAGAGCATATTATTAAAAATTTGACTTGAAGAATACAGATTTCACATCTGCCGTAGCAAGTAGAGGTACGTAGTTTGCTTTACTATAAATGAATCATATTATAATTATAAAACACATTTGTAAGTATACATGATGATCATTTTTATGAATGAGGTGAACATGGCATGGGTGTGGAGAATAAATAATGAAGTAGGGCTCTTTCTTAGGATGGGTAAGTGGTAATTATTTGCATATTGGCAGAAAAACCCAAATAAGTTATTTAAGCAAGAGAGAAGTTATTCCCCTCTGGAGAGTGGCAAAGTCTAATTGGGCCAGGGGTTTGATGATAAGAATAACTCTTTTGCTATATTCTTACTATTGTAAAAGGGATATATGTGGCTATGTCTTGGACAGTGACTGGACCAGCAAGCCAGCATGACAGGTGAACCCATATATATGGAAGAATATTAGAGTAGGGTTTCAAGTTTTGCCGGTTTATTTAACAATATGCACTGAGCACTTTCCATGCGCCCTGTCCTCCGCTAGGCACTGGGGACTCCCAGAGGAATAGGGTGCAGCCCTCTTCCTCCAGGAGCTTACATGTGAATCCAGCTCTTAGAATCTTCTCATATGATGTCTTTCTTGCCACGATGGTAGACACAGAATCATCAGCTCTGTAAGAGCAGAGCCTGGGTCTTCTTCAAAGAGCACGCCTTGTGTAGAGTAGGGGCTAGAGATAACTTACTGAATGAATAAAGAGATTTGTTTTGTTAAACTTTTGGTAGAGGTAATAGCCCCGATTTTCAGATTCTGGCTGCAAGTGCTTTCCACTTGAGAAGACAGTTATATCTGGGGAGAGAAGCTCTGTGTCCACGAAACCACTGTAAATAAAGCAAAAGTGTTATGAGGTGCAAACCCAGCAAACATGAAAGGCTCTTGCCCCGGCAACATGGCCACCAGTTTCTGCACTCTGGGGTCTGTTAATAGCACATATTGATCAGCCCTTTTCCTTTTAGACATTGACAGCCCCAAAAACCTGGTGACCAACCAGGTGACAGAGAACACGGCCACTATCTCCTGGGACCCCGTACAGGCCGACATCGACAGGTACATGGTGCGCTACACCTCTGCGGACGGAGAGACCAGAGAGGTCCCAGTGAGGAAGGAGAAGAGCAGTACGGTCCTGACGGGCCTGAGGCCGGGCGTGGAGTACACCGTCTACGTGTGGGCCCAGAAGGGGGCCCGGGAGAGCAAGAAGGCCGACACCAAGGCCCCGACAGGTAAAACCTGTCATGCTAAGGCATCCTTAGGGAGTCACCCTCGTTTACATGGTGACCACCAGCTGCTTTCCAGCCAGCAGGAAGGGGCGTGGGAAAGGGCAGGGCACGACTGGAATATGGCGCATATCAGTGCTTACATTTGCTGTCAGATCCAAACTGTACTGCCGGAAAGGCTGGTGAACGAGGCCTCCAGCTGATGGCCCTGTGCCTGGCTTTAATGACATCCTCCTCTTCTTCCTCCTCCTCCTCCACCTCCTCCTCCTTGTCCTCCTCCTCATCCTCCTCCCCCCCCCCCTCTACCACCACCTCCCCTCTTCCTTTTTTCAGTACTGGGGATGAACCCAGGGCCTCACACATGCTAGGCAAGCATTGTAGTGCTGAGCCTACATCCCCAGGCCTCAGCTTTAACTTCTGTTGCGCTGTCCCATAAAATGGACCTGTAAACTTAAACAGTCACCTCTAGCTAGTGTCACTAAGTTTTAATTAATTAAAAGTAATTAAAGCAAAACATTTCCTCAGTTGGACTAACCACATTTCAAATGGTCACTAGCCACATGCGACAATGGCGACTGTATAGGATAGTGCAGATTGTAGAGTATTTGCATTATCACAGAGAGACCTATTGGACACTGTGTTTGTACAAGGAGGGGAGGATGGGTATTGGGGAACACTGGCCATTTCTGGCACAGGCCAAAGCATTTGTGATGGCTCTAAGGTGGAACAGGGCATGCGATGGCCGAGGAACCGTGAAGGGACAGGTGTCACTGGAGCATAGAAAGCGAGGGAGCAAGCATCCTGAGATGGGGTCGCATGGAGCAGGGTCAGGTCATACAGGACTGCATGGCTCCTGAAAGCAAGCGTGGCATATTTATTAGAAGAGAGTAACACGGTGCACTATTCATTTAAGGAAAAAATTCCAGGCCACAGTGAGGAGAATGAACAGAAGAAAGATGACAAGGACAGAGGTGGGAAGATTAGTGAAGAGGCTATTATTGAAATCTGGGCAAGAGACGGCGATGATTTGGACAGGCGCATGGCAGGAGGGATAGAGACAAGGGGATGCCCAGGGGTACATCTGGAGAAACGAATGTCAGTGCTTGCTCATCCACGAGGTGTGGGGTGTGAAGAAAAGAAGCAATCAAGTGTGGCCTGTGTTTCTGATTCGAGCAACCTGGTAGACTGTCGTAGCATTTAATGAGAAGGGAGGCTGAGAGGTAACTGGGGAGAAATGTCAAGACCTTTAAATATTTAAGATTGAGATACTTGGGAGATCTCTTGGTTAGTTGATTTATGTACTAATTCCACAAATATTTATTGTGTGTCCAGTACAGGCCAAGCACTGGGGTGGAGCTACAGTAGTAGATACAAGCCAGGGGCTCGGAATTGGTAGTCTACGGGGCAATGAGCATCCAGCTGGTACCATGGGCCACAGACATGGGGAGAACCCATGGACAGAGAGGAAAAGAGGGAGCTTCAGATGATCCGACATCGGAAGGTGTCTAACAAAGGACTGAGGAGGAGGCGGAGGAGCCAGCGAGTTAGGAGAAACATCAGGGGAGTGTGTAATCATGGAAGCCAAGGGCTGAGTGTTCCAAGGAGGAGGGAGCGGACCAGGTCTGCCAAATGCTACTCAGAAATCAAGCGAGGATTTCAAGGGCCCATTAGAAAGTTGTCCATACAGAAGTTACTGCTGTCCTAGACCAGCAGATTTAGGGGTGTGGTGTAGACAGGTGCCAAGCGTGATGGAGTTGAGGGGTGGGCGGGAGGTGAGTGAAGTTGAGGGGTGTGGACATTGCTCCTGAGTCCGTGGATTCAGATGTGCAGGGAGATGGAACGATATGGCAGGCATGGGAGCTCCTAGAACTGGCTTGTCTCGGCAGAGAAGAGACTGATGTGCAGGAGAGCAGGCGGATGGGAAGGAGTAAAGTCCTGGAGGCGGTGGGAGGAGGGCTCAGGATTCACAGCGAGGAGGATCTGGTCTTGGTTTGAACATAGAAAACAACAGGAACTTGGGCGAGACTCTTCATCTCTCTGGGCTTCCATTTCCTCCCGTTTCATGAGTCAATCAGGTTGGAAGGTTCAGCTCTCAAACTCAGTGACATAAAATAAGTAGACACCATGGAGATCATAAAGGAGGTTTCCACAGCCGTTTCGGGAGCTTATTTTATTGTTCAAATTTGTATTGTTAGTTTTAGTGAGAACGACAAGCCAGAACATTTCCATATTGATAAACGGAGAGAAGATCAGATTCCTCCCAGTTTTAACAGCCGGTGGCTTGTTTCCCTGGAAAATGGAACTCTGGGGGCCTCTTAACCCTGTTTGTATTTATTTGTTTATTTATTTATTTAATTTATTTATTTTTGTGGTACTAGGGATTGAAGCCAGGGGCATTCTACCTCTGAGCCACACCCCCAGCCCTATTTTTTATTTTGAAACAGGATCTTGCTAAGTTGCTGAGGCTGTTCTGGAACCTGTGATCCTCCTGTCCCAGCCTCCCAAGTACTGGGATGATAGGCGTGCCCCACCTCGCCCTGCTTACCCCTGTTTTAAATGGAATTATACCACTATTAATGATAACCTGAGTGGGGAGTCCCTGGGGATGAGGTGGTAGGGTATCTTTCCTTGGTTCTAAAGTTCAGCATTTTCTAAATATTTTTTAAAAGAAATTGACAGCCCTAAAAATCTGGTGGCCACCCGGGTGACCGAGAACACTATCACCATCTCGTGGGAGCCAGTGCGAGCCACCATCGACAGGTACATGGTGCGCTACACTGCTGCGGACGGAGAGACCCGAGAGGTTCCCGTGGGGAAGGAGAGGAGCAGCACCGTCCTGACGGGCCTGAGGCCGGGCGTGGAGTACACGATCCACGTGTGGGCCCAGAAGGGGGCCCGGGAGAGCAAGAAGGCCGACACCAAGGCCCTGACAGGTACCGTGAGGGGCCAGGTAGGGGACCCTTCACGCTCGTCACAACTGGGAGGGGAGCAGCGAGGGCGGTGGCTTCAGCTGAGGACATTCTCCAAAGCTCTTCCCTATTTACCTTTTGAGGAAACACTTTGACATGACCGTCCAGGTTAGAAGTAGGTGCGTAGAGCACGTGGTATCACGATTGTGCAATGTGCGGCCTCCCTCAGCCCAGCTATGGGGCTCTCTGCCCTTGGATGGGAACCTGGTTGGGCCTCTGCTCCAGTTGGGAGAAGAGGCAGGCAGGGATTTGTTTCCCTCTCCGATGGTGGAGCGCTGGGGAAGCCCTTCCCGCCATGTCGTCTCCAGTGCCCATCACAGGCGCTGGGCTGCGTGTGTTTGGTCGGCATGCCTGGTGTTGCTTTGCTCTCACCCGGGCCTCAGAGAATCTGGCCTTGGAGGGACCTGGGGGTCTGTGGACCCCTTCCAGTTCTGTTCATACCCTCCACGGTGAAGTACACCAGCTGCGGCCATCAGAGTTAGTGGAGCCTTAAATTTCTTCATGATTTGCATTAGTTAAAATTGGCCAGCATTTTTAAGCCCCAAATTAATATGAGCTGGTAGCAAAAGTTTTTGAATGAAACAAAGCTCTGTGAAAAAAACCCAAACACCTCTTTTCCCCATCCCAGACTTCCTGGTGCCCTGTCTGAATCTCCAGAGGTGACAAGAACCCAGGGTCTCCTTCCCTCCTTCGTTGCTTTCCCTCTCCTCCCCTCCATTTCTCTTTCCTTCTCTCCCTTGTTCCCTTCAGTGTCTTTTCCTTCTTTATCTTCACTTTGCTTTGCTTTTCCATTTATTTATTTATTTAGTACTGGGGATTGAACCCAGGGGCATTCTATCTCTGAGCTATACCCCCAGCCTTATTTTATTTTTTATTTTAAAACAGGGTCTCACTAAGTTGCTGAGGCTGGCCTCAAACCTGTAATCCTCCTGTCTCATCCTTCCGAGGACTTGGATTACAGGTGTGTGCCACCATGCCTGGCAAAAGTTGTATTTCTTAAATAGCTAAGTGTGTGGCCTTAGATATATACCCAGTACAGAAAGAAGGTGGCATAGGACAGGAGAATATAAGAAAGAAGGGAAGAAAGAAGAAAGAAAGAAAGAAAGAAAGAAAGAAAGAAAGAAAGGGAGGGAGGGAGGGAGGGAGGGAGGGAGGGAAAGGAAAGGAAGGAAGGAAGGAAGGAAGGAAGGAAGGAAGGAAGGAAAGAAAGAAAAGAAAGAAAGAAAGAAAGAAAGAAAGAAAGAAAGAAAGAAAGAAAGAAAAAAGAGGAAGGAGAGGAAGGAGGGCGGGAAGGAGGGAGGGCCCCAGAGGGAAGGATAGAGTGGGGGAAGGGAGGGGTAGAAGGAGCAGAGCTTTTCTTGTACTTCCCCAGCCAAACAGCAGAGGGGATGCATGGGTATATGCGTTTGCACTGCAGACCAGGAAAACTAAAGCTCAGCAGAACTATTAGCCACCGCCATAATAACTGGTCAGACAGCTCGCTTCTTTCTTAATTACGATATGAATGGAAATTTCCATTTCGAAGAAACATTATCATAAAAGGTGATTTTAATTTAGAAGCTCCCCAAAAGACATCTCCAGGCTATTTTCTACCCAGTAGCAGTTCAGCTGAGGACCGACTGGCAGTATTTTAATAGAAGTCAGACAGCTGTTGTTTTGAATTAGGCTGTTTTGACAAATTTTGAGTTTCTGGAATATCAGCTTGGTTTGATTTTCTGAAGTATAACATGTGGCATGGGTCTTACTCTAACCACCACACAGAAAACCTGAATGTCCTTTCAAAATCAAAGCCAAATTGTAACTCTTTAAATATTTGAACCTAGTTTCTGCCACCTCTTTGACAGCCCACCCGTCCCCCTGGTTATGAACTTGAGATGCCTGTCTTGGTTCCTTTCACGTTTCTGTGAAGTAGGAAGATGATCATTTCCTTATTGTCTTTAAAATGGGAAAATCAGGGCGTGCTGGTACGCACCTGTAATCCCAGTACTTGGGATTTCATCCCTGGTAACACACACATACACACACACACACACACACACACACACACACACACACACACACAGAAATATAACTTTGTTTCCATCATGGAAACATAATTTCCATGGAATTAATTTTTCATGTCATCCCCGCTCTGCTGGCAGGTCAGTACATTTCGAGCTGAGCTCCCTCTGGGGTGGTATGTAAGTCTCGGGGAGTCCACAGTGCCGGGCACTGGGGGCCTGTGGCATTTCTTTGTCCCTCGGCGCAGGTGCTTGCTGAGTCAGCCCTGGTTTCTGTGCGCAGGGCCCTTAGAGCTGCACTCCCTCATCTCTCCACATCTCTCTGGGAGCCCTGCCATCTTGCGGAACCCATCTGCTAATCAAGACTGCGCACGTCTCCCACTCTCTGGGAATCTGTTGGGGAAGTGGGGGCCCAGAATCCCTCCCTCTGGGACCCACCCAGCACCCTCTTCCTTAACCCTCTTGTCCTCTGTGGGTCTGTGCTTTTGGAAACAAGGGTCAGGAAGGCCCTGTGGCAAGGAAGAACAGAACTTACCACCTGCTTGAAGGAAGGAAGAGAAATGGGATAAGTAGGGAGGGAATATAAACCCCAAATCACCTTGCCTTGGTCGTATCTTAGTAATAATAGTTACCTGACTTTTCATTTACAGAAATCGACCCTCCTAAAAACTTTCGAACATTTGGGGTAACACATTCTGGTGGGGTGCTGACCTGGATGCCCCCCACGGCTCAGATCGACGGCTACATCCTGACCTACCAATTGCCGAATGGCACGGTGAAGGTACTGGAGAGTCCTTGTCCTTGCTCTTGGTGCCTCCTCTTTGCAGCCTCTCTGTGAAGCAGCTGACTTGGGCAAATCAGCCTGAGTGCTGGCTGGATGGCGACATGCTGATCAATCAGCGGGTCCTTATTGATCACCAGCTATGTGTAAGGGTCGGTGCTAAGCACAGTCATTTGTGAACGCCATGGTATCATTGTAAGGCCTGACCTGCGTGCCTGCTCCCAGATGACCACTGCGGATTTGCTGGCCACACATCTGCCCATATTATTGTTTTTATTGTTGGTCTTCCCTCAATAAATGTGGGATCAGAGAGGGCAGGGAATGTTTGTCCATTTCATCTTTAGTTGTATCTAAAGTGCTTAAGATAGTGCTTAGCACGTGGTAGGTGCTCAGTAAGTATTTATAGGATGAATTGATTAGCCCTTATTTCAAGGGTAATATTCCATCCCCCCTTGAATCTGAAGGCCAGCAAATTTGCAAAATGTGTCCCAGTGGAAAATTGTCATGGCAAAAGAAGAAAGAAATGAGGAAGGAAAAAAAGGAAGGGCGCTTTATTTATTCATTATTGCAATGAATACTTATGACAGTTCTGCTAAGAAAGTAGCCCTGTGCTTGTAGTGGAAATAAGGTAGGTTCACAAGGACTTATTGAAATGGCAACCATTTCTGTGTCTCACCTCCCTTTTTAACATCTCCTCGGTCTGGCCTTGCCAGCCTGTTGCCACCAGCAGTGGCTGTGGTCAGCACTCCGCTGTGTATCTGAAGGCAGAAGTCCCGTGGCCAGAGTTTTTGGTGTGGCAGTGCCTGGCGCTGGCTGTTGTCCAGTCCTGCTGAATGTCCATGGCACAGCCCTCCAGAGAAGCACCTGGGACCCACGGGGCTGCCACTGGACCCTCAGGGAGCTTTGATCAGTTGCACAGGGAATGCTGTTGACAGCCAGGGTCCTGGGGGGCCATAAACTGAACCCCAACTGTCTACTGTCTCCTTTGTTTGGTAGGAGGTGCAGCTTCGGAGAGGAGACCAGAGGTATGAGTTGCAGGGCCTGGAACAGGGCGTCACCTACCCTGCCTCCCTGGTTGCCTTTAAGGGTGATCGCAGGAGCAGGAGTGTGTCCACCACCCTCTCCACAGGTAACGTGAACTCCTGTCCCCGGGATGACAGGGCAGTGAAGGACCAACAGTAGAGAGGCTGGGGAGCAGGTGGATACAGAGTTAGGGATTTCTATCAGCATGGGGACATGAAAATACAGCTATGGGTTTCAAAGAAATCCATCTCCCAGTGGAGACACTGAAGAGGAGAGGGGGATGGAGTGCTATTTTGTGGGAGAGTTGCACTGGGGGAGGAAGTGGTAGGAATTTGACCTTAAAGTGTATTTGCAGCCGGGTGTGGTGGCACACTCCTATAATCCCAGTACTTGGGAGGCTTAGATAGGAGAATCGCAGATTCGAGACCACCAGCCTTAGCAATTTAGCAAGACTCTCAGCAATCAAGTGAGGCTTTCTTTCAAACAAAAAATAGAAAGGGCTGGGCATAGTGCAGAGGTAGAATGCCCCTGGGTTCAATCCCCAGTACCAAGAAAAAAAAAGTGTATTTGCAGGGTTTGAGGGGATTGGAGCAAGGGAGGAAAACAAGATGTGAGTGAAGAGTTGGAAGAAGCAAAATAGTAGGAGGTTGTGAAGTGATGTAAATCGCCTTAAAAAGGGGAAGAGCCTCACTCCCCTCTTCCTTGCTCGTCCTGTCTTTTAATGACACGGTCCCTCTGCTTGGCTTCCAGTCGACGCCCGTTTCCCACACCCCTCCGACTGCAGCCAGGTCCAGCAGAACAGCAATGCCGCCAGCGGCCTCTACACCATCTACCTGAACGGCGACGCCAGCCGGCCCATGGAGGTGTACTGCGACATGGACACGGACGGAGGCGGCTGGATCGTGAGTCCCGCGGAGCCCGGGGAGATGCATGCGCTGCCTGGCCCTCCAGCCAGGGAGCTGCCCTCAACTGCCCCTGGAGGGCTTGGGGACTCTGTTTCCTCTTTTTCCATGGGAGGGAGGAACTTTGGTTTCTGGCAACTGTTTTGAGATCCCAACCCACTGTAAGGGTAGAGCTTAATTCTTAACACCTGTTATACAACAGACTTGGTTAAACTAGGGCTGATGGCTGTGTAGACATGTGATTTTATCATCTAATAATGCCTCTATGTGTGTATTTCCTGTCTATCATATCATCATCATCGTTGTTATTATTATTTGCAGTGCTGAGGACTGAACCCAAGACCTCACGCATGCTAAGCAAGTACTCAACCACTGAGCAGCTACATCCCCAGCCCATATTACCTGTACTCTTAACACTTTCATAAACATGACCCTCACACAACAGCTTTAGAGCAAGTGGGAGGGAATTCTTATTCCTATTTTACCGATGGGGAAACTGAGGCCCACAGAGAAAAGCGCCTTGGCCGAGTCACACAGGTTAATGACAATGCTGGGACTAGATTTCAGGACTCCGGATTTTCCTAACTCATTGGTTTTCCCAATGGGTCAACTCAGGTCATCCAAGATAGAAATGCACAGTCTCTTCAGGAACTCAGTCCTCTGAACTGGGGTCTATTCAGGTTCTGCACCCTGGCTCTGCAGGGCTGTAATGAGGCCTTTGGGGGATTTGATTTGAAAGACTAAGACCAGCAATGCTCAAGTCATCCCTCTTCTGTGTGGAGGGTTTGTTTTCTCGGGCCATTATCTGCTTAAACCACACAGCAGCTTCTTTGGCTGCACACCTGATCCAATTAGATGATGAGCTGCCTTTGAAGGATGCCATCAGATCCTTCCACCTTCCCCACCCTCTGCTTCCTGAGCCTGAACTGATGGAGGCTCTCACTGACCCAAACCAGCATGCCTTCTGCACCCGCTGTGCGTCTGCAGCCCACCGTGGCAGAGAGGCAGCATGATCTCTTGGTGCTCAAGCTGAATTCCTTTCTGCCTTCGCTCAGGGGCCTGGGAAACAAAAGACACCCAAGTAGCCGTGGGTGAAACACTACCATCTGAGGAGAAAACTTATTATCTGCACAGTGGCTTCTGATCGCTAAGAAGTGGTGATTGGATTGGATGAGGGAACTCCCAGTTGATTTGTAAAGTAGCAAGCAGAATGTGACGCGGGAGGTCTTCTACCCAACCAGACCCACAGGGCTGCACCTGCTGCTCTTCATCAGCACCATTGTTGCTGTAGACATCCCGTCCCTTCAGGCCCAAAGCCCAATTGCCTACCATTGTGCCTGTAATTGACCATTGGCAGGATGTTTGTACTGTCTAGTGTGGGTTTCTTGAAAGCTAAGCTCACATAGGGAAGCTGTTCGTCTAGGGCAACCTTTAGAAAGAGATCTGTTGATCTGTCTGTATGGGAAGCCCATGAATTATGGCACAAATATTTATCGAGTGCCTACTATGTGTCAGGTATAGTTTTACACATTCAAGGTCTAGCAGTGAACAAATCAGATGAAAACCTCTGCCCTCAAGGAGCTTGCTTTCTTTATCTTGCCTATGCAAAGGCCCGGGGCTCAAACACAGAGTCAGTTCCAGAAATACTGAAAGCAGACTGTGTCCTAACCAACACCTGCCCCTACCCCATCCAACTCTTGTTTTCTGACCCAGATTCCTGGAGGTGTAACGCCTGAACTGAGACTGCACAGAATCCTCCTTAAAGCCATATGATCTGGAAAATGTGTGGAGTCCTGAAGGCTTTGCCATCACATATTTTATTGACAGTTTCCATGTTTTTTTCTGGGTTTGAGAGTCTTCTGTCACTGAAGGCCGACCTATAGTACATCGCTTCTTTCAAGCTTTTAAAAGCCTTTTAAGGACATTCCTCCCCAGTATGGGCAGCAGGAACCCACTTTGATGGACAGAAGAGCTCTGTGCCGCCATGACCAGGGCTGCTGGTGGGCGGCTGGAAGGACCATCAGGGAACGCTTGGAAGTCTTGAGTGTTTCCATCTTTGTCTTCCATCTTGGAAGCCTTAAGGACTGCGTTAGAGACTCTCACCACAGGCATCTAAATGTTGTTTTGACTTTCTTTGTCTTGGTTGAGTCATTTAGGACATTGGGTAAGTTCTCAAGCCCGATGATGACTTGGAGTGTAGAACCAGACATAATCAGATTTCTTCCCCCTTAAGACTGATTTGTTACTCTCCAATAGTTCATTATAGTGTTTCCATCTCAGAACGGGAATAGACCAGACTCTGAGTCACTCCATTCAGGCTGCCAGATCAAGATGTATAAACGATCCCTGTGGGTCAGTTCATTTGAATTAAATAAAATGCGAACTAACATTTACTGAGCTATAATAATAACTTGTTACTCTCTATATGTACCAGACTCTGGGCTAAGTATCTTATGATCTACTATGATTAACGACCTTGCTGAAGCTTGGATTGAAACCCATGACTGAGGGGGCTATGAGCCTCTTGACCTGACAGTTTAGGAAACTGGAGCTGGTCAAGGTTGACTATCTTGCCCCAGGACACAGTTAGTAAGGGTGGAGCTGGTCTAAATGATGAACGAGGAGCACCAGAATCAGCTTCCGGGCCAAGCTGGAGCCTTATTGGACAGAAGCATCGACTGGAAATCTCCCATTAAGCTTAGCACTGTGTTCATTGATGGGAGACAGAGACCAAATGCCTTTGTAGTGCACGTGTCCGTAGAAGGCCAGGGCTGGATTTGAGCCTGATGTTGTAGTGGGAATGTGATTTGACACAATGGACGGGGAAGCAACACTGGGACCATATCCATCCTAGGATTAGGATTCTACTGACCACGGTACAGCGAGTCCCATGTGTTGGAACAGGCATTTTGCAGGGAAACAAATGAATCGCCCATGTCTTAAGAAACGCTATTTGGGAAATAGATTCAGTAGAGCCAGTATTTTCAACCTTTCTGGCTAAATAATAAAGGAGGTTTGTGTATGAGCCTTGCTTCCGCCACTAAATAACTAGCTGCATGAATCTGGCTACTTGATTTTCTGGACTTTCCCATCTATAATCTGAATTTTTTTTTCTTTCTGGTGATACTTAGGATTAAACCTAGGGCCTTCCACATGCTAGGCAAGTGCTCCACCACCGAGCTACATCCCCAGCCCTTGGTCTTTCACATCTCTAAAAATAACATCATATATACTCTCCCCAGAGCCAAACTCAATGGATGCTCGATAAATGATTGTTATGGGTCAGGCGTGGTGGCACACGCCTGTCATCCCAGTACTTGGGAGGCTGAGACAGGAGGATGGCAGGTTCAAGGCTAGCTTCAGCAACTTAGCAAGGTCCCTGAGCAACTTAGCAAGACCCTGTTTCCAAATAAATAAAAAATAAAATAGGGCTGGGGCTGCAGCTTGGAGGTAGAATGTCTCTGGATTCATCCCCCAGTACCAAAAAAAAAAAAAAAAGGAAAAAAGTGATTGTTACATAAGAGAGTAATGAGTGAATGCAGGAACCAAGAAAAGAGCAGGGTGACTTGAACAAATAGACACTTGAGGAAAGAGGACCGAGAACAACCCTGTCAACACAGTGTGTCACTGTTGGCTGCGACCATTCCTAGTTTCTGTTCAGCTCTTTCCCACTCATAAGACATGTCTGTAGGACACATGCCATCTCATTGAGTCTTCCCGGCAGCTCTGTGGTAGCCTCTTCGTTCCTACTTCTATCCCTGTTTTACAATGAACTGGCCAAGGGTCAGGACAGAGTGCCTGACTCACCACCCCCTGCCAGGACATGGCTGCAGCCCACTCTGGGCCTGGAACCTTCCCTCCCCTCTTGGTGCCTTAGTTCAGTGCCCCCCCCCCAGAGGTCAGCAGATCTGGACTGGTGCTTCTGAAGGAGTCCAAGGTGACCTCATCTTGCAGGTAACCTGTCCTCCCCTCCCTCCCTCACTTTTCCCAGAGAAAATGGTAGGGAAAGCTCATGGATTGAGAGGTTCACCTCACCGCATCCCACATAATGCATCCAACTTCCAGGCACCGCTGTGACCCAGGTGGGAAGCAGGGAGATGGGATTTTGTGTTGGGCTTCTGCATTTGAGTGAATGCGAAGGAAAGTGGGTGGAGAGAACGCTGGCCTCTGGCCTCTGGGTTAGGGGCAGTGTTTTCTGAGGTCAGCTGGCATGGCCTTTAGTTTGGCCAACAAGGTCAGTGGAATTGTTTGTATTGATGATTCCAACAGTGCATACAGGTGTGTTTAGGTTTCAGGTACCTTTGAAGTTCACTTCTTAGGAAAGAATCTGATAGACTCTGGCAGAAACTGCCTTCCTCCTCCAGGTAGAGGATTTTTTTGTAAAGAAAGCCTCCCACCCTTATGACGTACAGCCCAGCTCTTTCTCACTTCCCGCTCACTCATTGCAGTTTGGCTTCTGCCCCAATCTCTCACTAACACAGGCCTTGCTCTAAAGTCACCGGCCATCCTGTGTCACTAAATTCTACGGACAGTTTGAGTCTCATGTTCTTTCGTCTGTCATCTGTAGTTGACACTATCGACTGTTCTTTCTCTTTGTGGCTTTGGCAATTCCACATCTTTTCTAGTTTTCTTTCTACATTCCTTGTTGTTTCTTGTCTCTCCTTAATGAAATCGTCCCTCCCCGGGCGGCCGTTACATGTCCTCAAGGCTCGATCCTAGGACATTTCTCTTTTGGTTGCTCTTTTCTTCCTCCGTGGCCTTATTCTTCGCATGACTTCATTCCCTGCTGTGTCCCGGCGACTGTCTGTATTCACTAGGAGGGAATGGGTTATGCTACAGTAACAGCCCGACCCCAGATTCCAGTGATCTAACACATAGGCGTCTTTGCTCCTGTGTGCGGTGTCTTCTGTAGGTTTGGCAGCCACTTCTAAGTGGTGACTCAAGGATTCAGGCTGCTTCCATCTCACGGTTCTGCCATCTCAACATGTGGTCTCCACCATGGACCCTGGCACGTGGCCATGGGAGAGAACCCCGCCCACTCTCCTGTGCTCCTGATTCACAGCCCTTTGGGTAGACAGAGTCACAAGGCTCCAAGTCAAAGGCGAGGGAAGCGGAGGAAGGAAGTCTTCCTGTGTTCCAGGGAGGGGAAAGGGAAGTGGGACCTGGTGAACTCTGAGCATTGTCTCAGACGCACGCCCACCTTCAAAGCCCAGCCTGGACCTCTCTTTAGAAGTCTAGAGCCGGGCGTGGTGGCGCACGCTTGTAATCCCAGTACTTTGGGAGGCAGAGACCGGAGGATCCGGGTTCGCGGCCAGCCTCAGCTAGCTCGCTCTCTCTCTCTCTCTCTCTCCCCCCCTGTCTCTCTCTCTCTGTCTCTACTTAGTGAGGCCCTCCGCAACTTCGTGAGACCCG